>PVJC01009562.1:16456-45714 GCA_004026665.1 Murina feae | reverse complement strand
GGAGCGTATCTGTAGCATTTACCAATGGTGTGCCCTGGGTTGAAATGGTTTCAGCTTAAGTGACGGCTGATCTCAGAGGAAGGCCTTGCTTATAATCACTTACATTCATATTGGGAAGGGTATAACTCGCTGACCTGTCTTCTGTATGTGACCCAGTTCTGGGATAAGAAACAGTAGTTGACTAAGGATTGGGTCTCCAGTGGATGTGACAGGCCATCTTCTCTCCTGGACATCTTCCTTCCCTTCCTCCCATCAGTTTTAACAGGATTGAAGAATAAATTTGGGACAGAGAAAGTTCTTTAAATTCATAATCTTTAGCCATAATAAAATACTTTGGGTAGTGATAAAGCATTTATTAAATTTATACAGTTATGAATGCCTCCAAATACAGATCAGTGATTGGCCAAATTATCTATCTTTGCTGCTATTAAAAAATAATAAAAAACAAGTCATAGTATATTTTATTGTGAATAAAATAATTTTACAGATCATTAAACTCTCCCTATATCTGACACAATATTGTTTATTTTAAATATTCTTGATGGAAAATTTTCCCCAAACTGTGCTATATTGCTTAGTTCAGGGGATACGCAGAATAATTTAGGCTAGCACTATCAGGACAAACATAGTTTGTCAGTCTTTTTGTTTTTTTTTTTAACACAGGCAGATCCAACGTTTTGTTCTTTCAAAATTTGTTAGTTAAGATACATTCATTGGAGAGGGCATGGTAGCTCCTTCCTCTTTCCCCAACCCTGTCCTATGCATCTCATCCATCTGACTTTACCTGAGTCATATCCTTTATAATAAACCAGTAATTTAGTAAGTAAAAAATTTATATATATAAATATATTCCCTCTCTCTCTCTCTCTCTCTCTCTCTCTCTCTCTCTCTCTCTCTCTCTCTCTCTCTCTCTGGAAATATAACCTCATGGGTCTCAAAGTCAGACTTACAGTTAGCTTCCCTTAGCAAGCATTTGTTTGCTGTCCAAATCATTTGAGGTAGAAGTTGGAGGTATTTGAAATAGACACAGCAAGCATAGGATTTCTATCAGGACTTTTAAGTTGCCAATGACAGAAAAATCCCATTAAGCTGGCCCAAGCATAAAGGAAATCTATTTTCTCACTCACTTGGACTAGGGGTAAACATGGCTTTAGACAAGACTGGATATAAGGGCTCACTGACATTGGAAATCAGTTTCTTTTGTCCTTGGTGTCTGCTTTCTTCTGTTAATGTCATTCAGTCTCTCTTGCATCGTGACAAAAAGGCTGTGAGTGGCTCCCAACTTACATTACATGAATCTTCCTTCTCTACAGAAAGCTTGAAGAAAAAGTCCTGGGACTGTTCCTTCCTCTTCTTCTTTCTCTACTTCCCCTTTCCTCCTCTCCCGTAGGCAGCCAATCAGATATGTTTTTTGTGTATCCTTTTCTTTGCATGTATTCTTGCAAAATGTTCATCATATTTTTGTATGGATGCCTTTTAATTTACATAAATGCCATTGTTACATACCTCATTTTTAAAAAATTACCTCAATGACATGTATTTGAAGATCCACCTGTGTTGTTATGCCTACATTGGTGAGGCAGTTGGTTGGTTACTTCTAATTGCTTGTTGTTGTTTTTTTGTTTTGTTTTGTTTTGATCTACTACATACACTTCTTGAAGGCCAAGCCTATCTTAATATTAGAATCTCCAAAGCCAAGTTTGGAAGTTGACATTTTAAAAAGTACTTAAGCAATTTGTTTAGAGGAATGAAAATATAATATGAATAGTAGTGTTCAGTTAAAATGTTGGTGAATTGGTAGGAATGAAATAGTAATGAAAGAAGCAGCCAAGTATTATAGATATTAAGGATTCACTTAGGAAGAATTTCTATGTTGTCAGAATCTTTGATTCATTAGTTATCTTTTCTAACTTTAACTTAATACCAATGAGCTGAAGTCATAAGTATGATTACCTTGGGACTTCTGAGTGTAATGAAAAAGGTTTAAACATAGACTTATTTAAAGTAAGATTTAGGAAAACAAAAGTGATGCACCCAGCATATAAATTCCAATTGAACTTGAGACAGGGGTAGGATTAACCTGGAGTAGATATTGGTTAATAATGTTACTCAGGTCCTATCAGTTCCTGTGAAATACAAACTCCTGCTTTGAATTAAATTAAATGCAGAAAATTCCACCTTTGTTTCCCTCAAGATTGTACCTGAATGTGTGTGTGAGAAAAAAACATTGACTATTGCAGTAACGCAACAATCCTGGACCTAATGTATAAACAAAGATTGTTTCAAGGCAAAAATATCAACCATATTAGTAGATTCCTGTCTTGTTCTTTTGTTTTCAATTGCTGTTTATTGAGAGAGCTCCAAACACACATTTGGCTGGGGAACCATATGGAGGTGTCATCCAGTATCAGCACAGCCATATGAGCTGTGTCTTGTGGAAGAAAAAATATGATGTGATTGAAGGGGGGGGTCCGTGGGACTTCTTACAATATTTATAAAAAAAACTACCGCCCTGGTAGGGTTGCAAAGGTGGTTGAAGCGTCTTCCTGTACATGGAAGGTTGCAGGTTCGATGCAGGTCAGGGTGTATCGGGAGGCAAGTGATCAATGTTTCTCTCTCATATGGGTGTTCCTCTCCCCCTTCCTCTTAAATCAATAAAAACTTATCCTCTGGTGAGGATTTAAAAAAATGATAACTCTCACCTAAAGCACCTTTATAATTCAAAGATTTCTTTTACAAGTAAAAGTCATCTTTTTTTAGTGTACAATTCTACTGGTTTTGATAAGTTGTAGTGCAGTATGTAACTACCACTATAATTAAGATCTAGTGAAGAACACCCCTTCTCCTTAAATTCCCTTGGAGCCTTTTGTGGTCATTGCCTCTCTGACCTCCAGTCCCTGGTTTCCACTGATCTGTTTTGTGTCCCTATAATTTTTCCCTTTCCAGAGTGTCATGTAAGTAGAATCATAGAGTATTAGAACCCGTTGCCTTTGAGTCATATTTCTTTAGCTTAGAAAAATGCACTTGTGATTCATCCATGTTGTTATCAGTAATTTTTTTTCTCCTGAAAAGTATTTCATTTATGGATGTACCACGGTTTACTTGTTTGGTCATTGGCCTAAGGACATTTAGGTTGTTTACAGTTTTTAAAAGATTATAAATAAATCTGCTGTAAGCATTCATGTTTAGGTTTTTGTACGGGCATAGTTTTCATTTGTCTTGGATAAATACCAAGGAGTGGGATTACTGGGTCATGTGACCACTCCATGTTTAATTCTGTAAGAAATTACTAAATTCTTTTTTGGAGTGGTTGTACCAAATTTGCATTCCCACCAGCAAAATATGAGGTTTTCAATTGTTTGCATTTGTATCAGCACTTCCTGCAGTTGGTATTGGTAGGGTGTTTTATGTATATTTCTTTCTTTTTTTGCCATCCCAATAGCTGTGCAGTGCTATCTTATTGTGATTTTAACTTTCTTCTTCTCTCTTTTTTTAAATGACATTGAATATCTTTTAATGTTCTTGTATTTCTTTGATAAAGTACCTTATCACATTTTAAAAATTGCTTATTTCTTACTGTTGAATTTTAAAAGTTTTTAAAGTATATTTGAGATACAAATCTTTTATCAGATGTGTCTTTTGTAAATATGTTCTCTCAATCTATGGTTTGTCCTTTCATTTTCCTAATGGTGTCTTTTGAAGAACAGAAGTTTTTAATTTTGATCGAGTCCAATCTATAAATCTTTTATTTTGTGAATTATGTTTTGTCATTGTATATACTTTATCTTTACTTAACCAAAGGCCACAAAAATTTCATCCTATGTTTTAGAATTTTTATAGTTTCAGATTTTACTTTTAGTTCCATGATTCATATTGAGTTAACTTTTGTATGTTGTATATAGCATGGGTTTTGGTTCACTTTTTGTATATAAATGTTCAACTAGTTCTTTTCTCAGTACTGTTTGTTGAAAAGGTTCATTTCACCTTTGCTGAAAATCAGATGTATGAGTCTACTTTTAGATTCTATTTTTTCCCTTGCTGATCTGCTTTTTGTCCTTTTGCCGTTACCCTACTGTCATGATTTCTATAGCTTTAAGTAATTCTTCAAATCAGATAATGTGAGTTCTCCAAAATTGTTCTCCTTTTCCAAGTTATTTGATTATTCTTGTTTCTTTGCTTTTCCATACAGATTTTAAAATTGCTTGTCAATTCTAATACTATGGTAGCTTTGAATCTATAGATCAACTGAGTAACTTGTCATCCTAACTGTATAGAGTCATCCAAAATATGAGCATAGTATCTCAATTCACTTAGCCCTTCCCTTGATTTTTTAAAAAATCTGCATTTTGTTGTTTTCCATATATTTTGTTAAATTTACTCCTCAATATTTCATGTTTTCTGCCGCTACTAAAAATGTTATTGTTTTTCAGTTTTAACGTGTAATTATTCAACCTAGTGTATAGAAATACCATTGATTTTCATTATATTAACCTTGTATTTTTCAATCTTACTAAACTCTACTTTTTAAGTCTAGTAGCTTTTTAAAGGATTCCTTGGGACTTTTTGCACAGATAATCATTGTTGTCTGTGAAGAGAGGCAGTTTTCTTTCTTTATAATCTTTATTCCTTGTATTTTTCTTTCTTTATTGCACTGGCTAGGACCTTTCATACAATGCTGCGTAAGAGTAGGAACAGTGGACTATAAAGTGATTTTATGTAGTTACAGCACTTTAAAAAAATTAAAATTGGAGGAAAATTCATATTTTGTCATATGTGTGTATGTTGGATGATCAGATGTTCCTAGTTTGCTCAGGATTTCCTAGTTTTATTAGCAAAAGTCTTATATCCTGAGAACCCTCTGTTATAGTCAGACCAGAATGGTTAGTCATTCTAATGTGTATGCTGCGTGTGTTTGTGGCTGTGCGTGTGTGTGTGTGTGTGTGTATATACATTATAAGGTGGAGAATAATAGGGACTTAATTCTCTTTCTAGACTTAACTTTAAATTATAGGGTTACTTGTGGTTACTAATACTTTCTTTTAATATAAGAAATATGCAGCATATAAGAAGAGGAGAAAGCTGGGGAAAACAAAGAAGAGAAGGCTTTAACTACTATTGAATTGGTTTAAGCACTTACAAAGAATTATAATGAAACAAATAAATATCATCTATGAGTTTGTGCTCTAAAATGGACAGCACTTAATTGAGAATGTGATTAGTGCAGAAGATGTAGAAAAATTTCTTTCTGGCTGTACCTTATAGTTCGTAAATATAAAAGCTCTGCTTTTGCAATTTGGTGAAAAATGCTTTTTTATCTTTATGATTTTTGAGCAAGTAGTCACAAGAGGAAATTCATGCATGGCTCCTGCCAAAAAGAGGAAAAAAGACTTATCTTGTACACGTTTCCAATTTAGAATATTGTACAATTCTGTCATATGTCCAAGGGAATAAAATTCATAATTATTCATCCTAATATATCCTTTAGTACCTAGTCACATGTAAAAAAATAAATAAATAAAGAGTAGTTTTGGCATAATCTTCCATAGTAATCCTTAGGACATGCATGAAAACCATATTCAAGCATGGTCTGAGTCATTCAAGTTTTGAATATGATTTGTGAAGTGGATTAAAATAAATCTGAAACGAAGAAGCCCTTAGTTATATTGACTAAAAATATTATCATAATAATTCATCTTTTTGGTTTTTGTTGTCTTTGCATGAATCATGGGCAGTCATGTAAGCATCTGAGGAGAGAAGATGCTAATGGGGCTGAGGAAGAGTAGTTTAATCCATCTAGTTTTCCTGAGTCTGAAAAGCAGACTCTTATTCATTTTCTACTTTCTCTAGCAGACCACTAACCCTTTGCTTCTTCACACTATGACCAGTTATTTCCTGTCTCTTCCTCCCCATGCCAGGGCCCCACTCTCCACCATCAACTATTCGGAGTTTTGACCCTGGTTTTACTAGTGTGCCCACTGTAAATATGTCCGCGATGTCGTGATTATTTTTTTCAATGACAAAGGTCCACCTTACATGTAATCTGCACTTATGGTTGTTTGGAGAAATGAAATGGAGCATTGTCCAGGAGTTCCTTTCTTTTGAATTATTTAACTTTATACTTTGACTTTTGGACTTTGGCTTTGACATTCAGGAGTTCTTTTGTGCCAGAGATAGTTTTTTACACTATTAGCACATTGCATCATAGTTTGCAGGAATTTAAGAATTCTCTTTTCTTCCCTGAAATTCTGCCCCCCCCAAACCCTACTTCCTTCCCTTCTTTTTTCTTCTTCCCATCCTCCCTCTATTCTTTCCTCTCTCCCTTCCTTCCTGCGTTCCCTCCTATTCTATTGTACACAGAGAAAGCCTAAGAGCCTACCGATGTGCTGTTAAGTGCAGAGTTTAAAGAGCAGTCAACTATATCAAATTCATTATCAAAGAAAGTGTGACTTTCTTTTTTCACTTCACTCTTCCTCTTTTATTTTCAGTTCTGCTTAATGACCCAGATGAAAACCACAAAACTATCTTGGATGTTCTCCCCCCATTTCTTCCTCAGCCCATCAGTGACCACTTTCCAGCCTTCCTGGCTTCATTGCTTCAGTCTGGCCTATCCCGTTTGTCCATATACCTTCACCCTAATTAAGGGTTTGTTTTTTCCCCTAGACCAGAGCATTAGCCACTTAATTCATCTCCCTGTGTATTAATTTCCTAGGGCTATCATAAAAAGTCGCTACAAACTTTATGATTTAAAGCAATAGAACTTAAAATAGTTCAGGAGGCCCGTCTGGAATCAAGGTGTCAGCAGGGTTGGTTCCTCCTGGAGACTCTGAGGGAGAAACCATCCCTAGCTTTCAGTGTTGCCAGCAATCCCTGGTATTCCGGGACCTCTAGCTGCGTCACTTCAGTCTCTGCCTCCATCTTCGTGTCACCTTCTTCTCTGTGTTCTTGCTGTCTCTTAGGAGGGACTTTTCATTGAATTTAGAGACCACCCTCACCCAGTGTGATCTCACCCCAGTCCTTACCCTAATCACATCTGCCAAGACCTTGTTTCCAAATCAGGTCACATTCCGAGGTTCCAAGTGGACATGAATATTTGGTGGGCACTAGTCAACCCACTACACCCTACATCTCATGTCCTTTTACTCCATGATCTTTACTCCATGCAGCACAGGAGAACTTTCTTAAACTTAAACACATTTTTCATCATGCCCATTCCCTGCTTAAAACTCGTCAGTGACTCTGAATTGCCTGTCCACCAAAGAGCAAGCCTTTACTTGGAAGTCAAGGATCTTTATGATCTAGATGCAAACTTCCTTTAAAGTTTTATTTCTTTCCATTCCCTCCCAAGTTCAAGCTCAATGAGTTTTCACAAATTAAATATATCCATATCATCAGCTCTCAGGTCCAAAAAGAAATCCTGACCAGCACTCCGGAAACTACCTTGGGTCTGACTTCCAGTCACTATTTACCATCCCACCCCTCAGTCCCCCAATCACTATTCTTGCTTCTAACAAGAAGGATTAGGTTGGCCTGTCTTTACACTTCCTGTAAATAGAATTGTGCAGTACTTTTTGTCTTCTGTTTTTTCACATTTATCCATATTGTCTTGTGTAATTGCAGATCATTAATTTACTTATTCATTAAATTACTGATGGATATTTGGGTAATTTGCTTTTGGCTTTGCTAATAATATCACTATGAACACTCTAGTACATGCCTTTCTATATATATATATATATATATATATATATATATATATATTATAAAAGAGTAATATGCAAATTGACCATTAGCCGAGACACCTAAGCCACGCCTACCAGCCAAGCCACGCCTCCCAGTCAACCAGAGCGGCTGTATACAAATTAGCCCAGTCAAGATGGAGGCCAGCAGTCATGGAGCTAGAGCAAACCACAGGCTTCTGTTGCAACTGCCTGCCTAGGCTGGCTGAGCCTCTGCTCACGGCCAGGCCCACCAGCCAATCAGAGCAGCTGTATGCAAATTAACCTAGCTGAGATGGAGGCTGGCAGGGCGGCTCTGCACTGGCAGCCTCCACGGCTGGCATAGTTGTGCCAGGTGTGTCAACTCAGTGGAGGGGGCGTCAGGCCTGGGGCCTCCTCGGGGCATCCAGGAGTGCCCGTCCTGGGTCCACTGCCTGACTCTGCCCCCGGGGGCCTCCACCAGGCATGCGGGAGAGTGGGTCCTCCACGGGGCTTGCAGGAACAGCCATCCTGGGTCCGCTGCCTGGCCCCGCCCATCAGGGGCCTCCTCGGGGTGTCCAGGAGCGCCCGTCCGAGGTCCACCCCTGGGGGCCTCCTGGGGCATCCAGGAACACCTGTCCTGGGTCCACTGCCTAGCTCCGCCCCCTAGGGGCCTCCCCAGGGCATGCAGGAGTGCAGGGGGCTTCTGCGGGGCATGCAGGAGCAGCTGTCCTAGGTCTGCTGCCTGGCTTTGCCCCCCAGGGGCCTCCTTGGGGTGTCCAGGAGTGCCCGTCCTGGGTCTGCTACCTGGCTTTGCCCCGGGGGCCTCCGCAGGGGCGTGTGGGAGCACCCATCCAGGGTCCGTTACCTTCATCCACCCCCTAAGGGCTTCCACAGGGCGAGCGGGAGCATCTGCTGTACAGTGTGGAGAATCCGAAGCCAGTCTGCTGCCCGGCTCCACCCCAGCAGGGACCCACCTAGGGATCCTGCACCAGTGTCCGCCCCTGGCTCACCACCCAGTTCTGCGCCAGGTGTGTCCCCTCAGCAGTGGGGGCCCACCAGGCGTGTGTGATCGTGGGCCTTCCGGTGGGAAACGTCCAGGTGTGCACTCACCAGCCCTCCCACCCCCCAGTGCACGAACCCTGAAGGGGCTGTGGGCAGCCTGAAAATGGCCCTCAGCCCCTCACCCAGGTGGGCCAGGCATGCCAGCAGGTGGACATCTCCCTCGAGGTGTCCCAGACTGCGAGAGGGCACAGGCTGGGCTGAAGGACCCCCACTCCCCGAGTGCACAAATTTTTGTGCACCGGGCCCCTAGAATAAAAAAAAAAATATATATATATATATATATATATATATATATATATATATATTTACCACATATGTACTTTATTTCAGGGGTATATCTAAGTATTAGGCGATATATGTTTTTTAATCTTTAGAATCAGTTATAATTATATATATCTCTTTTCATTCCCTTCATTATCTGAGCTCCCCAAATAATGCTTCTGATTGGAGCAAGGAGTGCTGAAGAGGAGTTGCCCTCACATTGCTTTGCTCTTCTTTCATCCTGCTTGTGGAGAAGAGAGACTAGGTATCCCTCAGCCTCCTTGGCCAGGGTGACAGATTCCAACATCTATCTGGAGTTTCTTCTCACCCACTGACCAGGAAATGGAGGGAGAGAAGGTATCTGGCCTAGTTGATGGTAGTGAAACCCTGATGAGGGCTGGACTGGAATAAACTCTTTAAAGAACTGGAAACCTTTTAAAACACCCTAAGTTTTCCACTGTTGTAGTATCTACATAAATGAAATCTGTGTGTCTTTTTCTCAGATTCCCATGGAAGGCATGACTAGATTGTGAGGTAATCAAAGAGAAAGGATGGCAGGGAGCCACAGCAGGACAGGTGCCAGAAAAAGTAGTGTTTCCTTTGTCTGCTCCAGCTCGTCACCCAGGCATCTGGTCACCCTGGCCTGGAAGCTGCTAGTCAGTCTTCTCTTTGCGTTACTTCACATGTAATCAGTCACTAAGTTTCATGTATTCTGCCATTATTGTCTCTCAAATCCACCCTTCTTTTCTCCATCCTCCCTGCCATACTTCAGTTCCAAGTCACTTGTTTCCTTCTCTCTATCACCAATGTCTCAACTGTCCTTCTTGCACTATTCCTTGCCTCTTCTCATATACCTTCCTCCACCCATTGCCTCTCATCTGCTGGCAGAGGGATTCTAAACTAGAAATGTGGTTGAGACATTTGTTTATTCCCCAACCAAAGCTTTTCATTCATTTCCATGATTTTCAGTATAAACTACAAACTCCTGTTTAGCTGTAGCTGAGAAGGTCTAGGAGCAAGGATGAATACAATTTGATTTCTGTCTATAGCTACATGTCTTACCACTTATCTCTCCTCCCTAGAACCCTTTGCTCAGCTACACTGCACACCTTGTAATTCAGAGGATGTCATACTATTTCTCATTTTGCACAAACCCCTCCCTCAGTCCTCTTTTCTTACCCTGCCTTCCTCTTCAAGCATAGCATGAGATGTCAGGTGACTTCCAGCCTCCCTCAAAGTCAGTATGAGGTCCTTCCTCTAGGCTCCAACAGACCTTGTACTTTCCTTAATGACAGCGAATGGCAATCATCTGTTTGTTTCTTTCCTCTTGATTCTCAACTTTGGCTCCACATTGGGCTTCACCCCAGTGATTGTAATTTAATAGTGAGCAGTGGGGCCCATCAGAACTCTTCTAAAGCCCTAGGTAATTTTATTGGGCATCCAGGATTGAGAAACACTACCCAGACTGTTAAGTCCTCTGACCTTGGAACCTTCTTAACTAACAGTGTGTCTCCTTGGGGCCTAGCTCGCAGGGGGCTCTCCAGGTTCTTAGTCAATATTTGTTGAGTAAATGAGTGTAGATCATGGAAGAGGAAGTTTTCTGGGGGCACATTTAGAGGTTCAAGAAGGGGAGGGGTTATTCCAGCCCATGGCTGAGATCAAGCTGAGACCTTAAGTACTCATCCCTGCACAGCTTGGCCATGTTTAAGATGCTGGAAAGGTGCCAGTCCCCTACCTGGGAGATGTTTAATCTTGGGATGTTTCATCTCCATTTGTACATTTCAACCTCACTGGTCCATCAATCACACACATTCTATGCATGACTGAATCTGTGGAAAGAGTGGGAGTTTCCTAGCTCTGTAGTTTATGGTGTAATACAATAATTAATAGAATAGGCAGAGTTTATTTAAGTGGGAGGGCAGGGGATCGTGGCTCTTAAAATTATTTTTTATGGCTCTTCTTTAATCTTTCGGAGTTGCATTTAGTAGAAGACATTCCTATCATTCAAAGAGAAGCTATTAAAGTAGCTTATATCCCCCCACCCTATGTACACTGCAAATAAGAAAAAATTAAACTGATGAAATACTAGCTGTACTCAGTGAAGGCGGTCATTCTGAACTCATATTTGTCTCCATTGTATCTTTAAAACCCTTACCCTGTCAGCTCATTTTTGGCATTTTGTACATAGCAAATACTGAAACTCTTTCTGAATTTAAGGAAAAAAATAGACATATTTTTTCAATGGATCCCGGACTTCAGTATATTATTTTTCTCTTTTCTATCCACCCCTCCCCACCCCCCCACCCCACCTCCAGCTTGATGAGCATATCCTATTTTGCCATTGAGAAATGTGTAATTTTTAATACTTTAATGACTAGAGTAAAACCCTTCCCTGAATCTGAAGTGAAATGCAGACTATCCAATGGAAATGGCCTTGCTTATAGTTCCTGTCTTTGTGTTGGTTTTGTATCCTTCAGTGGATTCTGGGTCCCAAGGCAAAGACTACTGGTACTCTAAACCCAGGAAATTCATCAAGACACAGGATGTCATTTCAGAAGGCAGCAAAGGAATGATAGAGATTTACACTCTGTTTGACACTAAATAGATCTTTCCTCATAAATGCTGCACAAACAGAAATAGGGCAGTGAGGTGATGGGTGAGGTGATGGGTGGGTTCCCAAGCTCTTCTGATTCTGGGCTTTTGTTCCTGATACCCTACAACCACCTGAAAATGGGCTCCTGTGCCTCATTCCTGCATCTCCTGTCACTGGTCTGCTTGCCTCTTGTCTCAGTCCCTCTACTTCATTCTCCAGACTGCTTCCAGAGGTGCCCTCAAATAAATTCGATTTTGCCTTGCATCTCTAAATTTAAAAATCTTTACGTCTCACCCACTGCTCATGGAATAGCTACTCAAACTCTTCATCTGATATTCCAGGTCCACAAATATCAGGCCACAATATTCCTCTCTTGGGATGAAAGCACACCAGCTTTATTTTATAGGTGAATTTGAGACCTGAGAAGTAAAGTGACTTTTTCGGGGGCACACAGATCGCCATAGAGCTGAGGTTCAGCTCTCTGACTCCTAGGCAAGTGTTCTCTCCACCATAGTACATTGTCTTCATACTTAACCTCTGCGGGTTCATCTCCAGGATGAGTTAGTGATAATTACTTCTCTGAAGTAAGGGCAAAGCCACCACACTGGCTTGTCCTAGCTTCATCTCCAGGTCTTCACACCCGAGGAAGCCCCCTCTTACACTGAATAAGGTTGGCTTGGGAAACCAACAGAATAATTTTGGAAATGATGGTGTGACTTTGAAGGCTAGGAAAACTCCTCTGGGGAAGTCAGCTTCCATCTGTTGAGGGCCGGCAATGTGCAGTAGCTACATGGCCATCAACAGGCCTCCTGCCAATAGCCAGAAAGGAACTGCAGCATCTAGTCAACAGCCATGTGAGTTAGTCACCTTGGATGTGGGCCCTCCAGCTGCAGCTAAGTTTCAGGTGACTGCAGTGTGGATGAAATCTTGATGGCAGCCTCTGAGCTGGAACCACCCAGCTACGCTGCTCCTGAGCTGCTTTATGACTCAGTTTCCCCACTTTTAAAATTGGGAAAATAATACATTTCATTGGATTATTATAAGGATTAAAGAAAATTATAGAAAACTGTGAAGATTTAATCCGCTTAGAAATGTGAATGAGCTGCTTACAATTAACTTGTTTATACAATAAAGGGACACAAGGAAACGTTTGGCAGTGATGTGCATATTTACTACTTGGATTGTGGTGGTGGTAACATGAGTGTATACATATTTCCAAATTCACTAAATGTATACATTAATATTGTGCAGTTATTTTTCATATACAAATTATACCTCAGTAAAGCTGGAAAAAAAAAAAGAAATAACTTGTTTAGAAATGTGCCTGGCACAGAGTAAGCATTCAATAATATTAACTATTATTATTCCAGACTCCAGAAAACAATGACCAGTACATGAGGCATCCATAAATATGCATCAGAGTGAATGAATGAATCCATGTAAAGAGCTGTGCACTAGGGCATGGCTCATTTTACACCCTGTGTTAGCTGTTACCATTATGTCTTCTCCTTAGATCTTACAATGATCCTATGAGATAGCTATTGTTGTCTTTGTTTTATTAGGTGAGATAAACTAAGTTATAAAAAGGTGAAGTAACTTTTCCATTGGACATAGCATAGGAACAGGCAAAGCCAACATGTAAAACCATGTTTGTCTGACTCTAGCATTACATTAGGTTCAATGTCAAGGCTTGGAGAAGACAAAGGATATTTGATGTCTCCTGTTTTTGAGCTGGGAGTGTTTAATCCCCTCTTGCTTCACATCATGATGGGTCCTGGATTCCAAGTGTGGCTGAGCCTGCTGATGTGGGTTGCATGGCCCAGTTATGTGTGTAGGAGGTTAGGGTTAGACTACAGTTCTAAAGCCTTAGCTTATAGCTGGCTCTGCCATTAATTTTATAAATTTAACTCTGGAAAAGCATCTCCCACCCCAAATATTATTGTAATAAAAATAGCGGTCATTCTGGAAGTCCTGAAGCAGCTGGAGGTTGGATGGTGAGAGTATGCCTTACACTGGCCAGTGTCTTGGTGTTGGGTCCAGTTTGGAGGAATGGACATGAGGCTCAAGACAGGATCTGACAAGCTCTGCCTTCTGGGGACTAAGGAAATGGGCTGATGTCTCAGGCATGATTACTTCAGACTAATTTCACCTCACAGCGCCCTTTAATTGCTCCTAAGCAGGACATTCTTTGTGTTCTACTTAATAGCACCCCTGGATATACCTTCTCCCCCTAGGACAAGCAGCTACCTCTGCAGTGAGCCTCTTATGCTGAATCTGCAGGACCTGCTCAGAGTGCCAAGTGTATAGCCCATCGTGTACCTGTTCACAAACCTCACACCCATCAGCAGTGAACTCTGTGTTCAATTATGAAAAATACTCTTTTAAATCTAAACCTGAACTTGGAGCAATGTCTGTAGTAGCTTCCGCTTACTAAGTGTGTACTGTGTGCCATCTATTAAACATTTAGGAATAAGAACACGAGACTCAGACCAGTTCTTCTCAAACTTTACTTTGTATACGACTCGCTTCGGGATCTTGTTAATGCAGATTCTGGTTAAGTGGGTCTAGGATGGAGTCTGGGATTCTGCATTTGGAATAAGCTTTCTCGTAAGGCTGATGCTGGTAGGCCACGAACCACACTGGGAGTGCTGAGGGACTTACCCCTGAATTAGAATCTGCATTTTAACAAGATCACCAAAGGATTCATGTTGAGATATTTTCCCCCCACCAATACCGAATATGTGGTGCCTTTTTCAACACCTATTCTGCAGTTTTCTGGACACCAATTGGATGCCCAATAATTTAATTTAGTTGGATTGAATTGAATTCAATTCAATTCTGACACTATCTACCTGGAGTTAGCATCAGAACCCAGAAGTTACAGGGTTCATTCCCACAAGACTGCCCCCATTTCAGACAGCAGATGAAAATGGGGTGGGCAGGCTACCCACATTTCTGCTTGGCCAACTACAACTTTGGGGGTTCCCATGACCTTTCCCTAGGCTTGATAATTTACTACAATGACTCATAGAACTCAGGAAAGCTTTTAATTGGCCATTACTAGGTCATTATAGGGATAAAGTTCAGGAACAGCCAAATTGGAGAGATGCTTATAGCAAGGCATGTGGGAAAAGTTGCAGGGATTCCAAGCCTCCTCCAGGCACACCCCCCCCCCCAGCACTTCTGTGTGTTCACCAACTGGAAAGTTCTCTGAACCTGTCTTTTAAGAAGTTTTAGTATGTGGGCATGTTTGGTTTCATTATTGGCCCCTGGTCATTGAACTTAGTCTTCCTGGGAGGTGGGAGTAGGGACTGAAAGTCTCAACCCTCTAATCATGGCTTGGTCTTTCTAGTGGCCATTCTCCATCCTGAAGATATCCAGAATTCTCTAGAGTGTCCCCTCATTAGAATAAGCTCAGGTATTGGCTACAGGGTCTCTAGACTGTCACTCCATTAGCATAAACTCAGATATTGGCTATCACTCAGGAAATTCCCATTATTTTAGGAGCTCTTATGCCAGGAAATGGGGACAAAGACCAAATATACATATTTCCCATTACACCACATAGGTAAAAGCAAATATAGTGATGCTTCATAGTACTTAAATTTTTTGCATGTTTCTTTGCTATGTAGAAAACACTTTCCCGTATTTTATCTTCTTTGCTCCTTGCCAAACCCTCTTCAGTATGTATGGAGTAGCATTAGTCCCAAGGGTGTGTCAGTCACATCCATAGTTCAGATAATTTGCTAGGCTGCCATAGCTGTGAATTTTTAAAAGTGCACCCAAACAACAGAGGTTCATCCACACCCCATTCATTTTAAGAAATGGCATTTCTTTAGAAAGAAAGGAGGGCAGAGATAAAGTAATGAAGTGTGAAGTTGACTGGGATTTGCTTAGTCAGATCTCCAAATGCTGGTCCACATCCTTCATTTGCCTGGCTGGTCTGGGAGTGTTGAGCAGTGGGCGAGCCAAGAGGACTTTGGGAGCTTGGAGAAGGCATGCCCCAGACTGAGAAAGGAGGAGAAAAGGCAAAGCTTTCCACCAAGGGCTCCCCCAGACCTCATACATGGTTTGGGTCAAAATCCAAAATGTTCTTACCTTTAACAAATTTCAATTCTGTGCATTTATTTTAAGAAAAAACTATACTTACATGTTCCTTACTGTAGCCTCTTTTGTGAATGAATTAGAAGAAAATCAAGTGTCCAGATTACTAGAAAATTGACTAAGTAATTATACTGTTCGATGAACTCTGCAGCCAGAAAAATTGTAGATTTTGTACCAAAAAATGAAATAAAAACTATGTGTATCAACATGGAAAATGTTTGAAATTGAGAGTGAAATGAAATATCAGATTTTAAAAATTTATGTGTTCTATGAGTGCAAATATGTAAACTAAAGATAGGAAAATGCAATATGGTAAAAGTAATTTTTTGATGGAATGTTGGGATTAGAAACACTAATCCTAACTCATTTTTTTCCTAAAAAAATTTCTTTAACATTGTTATTACTTTTATAATAAAAATGTAAATAGTCTTGAGAATCCAAGTTTTCTGTATCAATAAGTACCCTTGCTCTGTCCTAACAATTCATAATGAGGAGGACAAAAGCTATAAACAAATGTTAGTAACCTCTCTGTATGAATAAAATTAATTTGGGGGGTTGCCTCCTCTAAACGTGTCCTATGAAACGCGTAAGTTGTTGTCAGATCTAGAACTGTGTCTAGCTAGATATGACTCAGAACCTAGGGCAAGTGGCATTCATGGCCTCATGCAGAGGTCCCAGAATGGCAGCTTATAGTACCAAATGGTCATAGTTAGACTCACTCAGCTGTGGACAGAGAAGAGAGAGAATTTTAATTCTGAGCCCAACAATAATCATTTGACAGGTTCTTTAAACTCTAGACATTGGTAATGACGGGACTTCTTACTGGGCAGCTCTAGGTAGAAAACGAATGGTAAATTCGAGCAAGGACTTACATGTTTAATGGGAGAGAAAGACTGGTGCCAGCAACACCTGGGATGCTAGCCAGTCACCTCATAACTTAAAATATCTCACATACCAAAACATGTTTCCATATCACAATGAAAAATAATAATAAAAATGTTTCCATGTTTATTATCATTGTACATCCTGTAACCTTGTTGGTGCCAAACTTGGGGCAATTACGTAGAAATAAAATATTTTGTTACTCATGCAGTTCTTTTTCGTGTACTTAATTGACAGTGTTGGAAAATGGATAAACTCAGTACTTCTCAATCTGTGCCATCCTACCCGCCTGCCCAAGAATATTACTAAGTGACACTTTTACTAAAAATACTAATGCAAGGCTCAGTGGAATATGGCATCTTTCTAGAGGCTCCTGTCACATCCAGGAGCCTGGCCAATGCATCGCCATCAAGCAGGGACTCAAGGCCTGGACTCTGCCTGCAAGGGGACTTCCACTAAATCTTAGTAACTTCCTGCCCAGTAGTGCTCTCCTGTTGGGCCAAGCCCACTTTAGGTTCTCTTCCTCATGCAGCCTCTCTCATGAGCCGACTTTCAGAAACTGAGATTACTAGTATATATCAAACCAACGAAGGCATTTGCCTTCCCGTTCCTTCTCTCAGCAGTAACAATGATTCTGAAACTATAGAAAATGAATGTGATCAAAATACAGATCCCTGGAGATGCGTGATAGGAGGAAAACTTCTAAAAGAAGACCCTAGAGTTTAGCTAGAGAAGCTTACGGCACTACATAAGCTATTTTCTTTGAGTCGCTGCACAAGTTAAGGCATCTTGAAACTATTTTTAAAGGATGGTTTGCCCTCAAAATCAAAATTTAGCACTTGAAACCTCTAAACAAACAGCTGAGATGAAATTACAGCAACGTGTTTATTAGTGAGGGATTTTGGGTCCACTGTGAAGAAGTGGGTGCTTTATGATACATAGGAACGGGGTTCTTGCAGCACCATTTAGAGGTGTTACCCGATGGCCAGGACAAGCTGTCTGTACACATCAACCTCCTCAACCTTGCACTTCTCTCCTGCCTTATCTTTGAGTATCTGCTGGACATGCTCATTTGACTTGTAATATTTAGCTTAACTCTGGTTGGAGAAAACTCGAATCCTAAATGATCTCTCCCAGGGCATATAGCAATCCCTGGCTGGCTTAGCTCTGCCTAATTCTGAAACCTAGAATTTTAAGCTCCGTGTTCTACTGCCTTCCTTTTTCAACTGTGGATAACTCTCCTGTGGGTTTCTATGTGTCTTTGGTCATCTCTGTGCTTTAGGACATGGGGAACATTCCAGACTTCTGCGGTAAGGAGTGATTGGGCCACTGTCAGCATAATTCACTTCTCTCCCTCCTCCTAATGAAAATGAACATAGACCTGAAAACCATGGACACTGTTTCACTGACTGTGATATGAAAGCTGAATTATTGTTTTCCAGTTTCTTAGAATTGTCTCCTGAAGGTTCTCTCCTTAAAACACAATTCCCTGGATGGGTCTCGGTTCAGAACTCCTGACACTTCTGTGTGACTTCTCTGAGAAAAGCAGGCTCCAGCTCCTTCTGCCCAGACTTCCCCTTGACAGAGCTTTTAACATCTTGAATGAGAAAATTTGGGATGCTGCTTAAAAATGATGTCTTTAATATCCTGCAGAGTTGGCTTTGAATCTCTACTGCCCAGGTGTGTGACATTGGGTGTAACCTCTCTGAAACTCAGTTTCCTTACCTATGAAGTGAGGGCAGTAACCCTCACAGATGACGGGCTTGAACTTCAATGAGATAATAAGCCATAGGAGACATGAATAGTAAGCCAGTGGCCGACCCAGGATTTGAACCCACGCAGTCTGACTGTAGAGGTTCCCTTGTAACCACCTTGCTGTACAATGTGATAAGGGATACAATGGGCCAGTGTGTGGCCAAGTGGGAGAACACAGAAAGGACCTCTAAGCCAGGCCAAGAGGGTCAGGGAACACTTTTCAGGGGTGATAACTTCTAAACTAGACATTGTAGAAGTTAACCAAAAAAAGGGAAGTGGGTTGGAGGTAGGAAGACGGATATTAGGTGGTGAGGGTTTCGGTGGGAGAGAATGTTCCAGGCGGAAGGAACAGTAAGTACAGAGGCTAGAAGGCACGAGCGAGCATGGTATATTGGGTTGCTCTTCGTAAGTGGCTAGTCCATGGGATAGGAACATTGCTATGTCAGTGGCCTGTGTGTCAGGGTTGCTGCATGGGCTCTCTTTGGGCAGAGAGCATCCCAGGCAGACAGGTGCATGGCCTGGTGTGTCCACCTACGGTTACCTTGTGTGCTCTTTGCGATTCCAGTGCACCACAAGCTTCCTGAGGGCAGGACCCAGCCTTTGGGCTTAGTTCCTTCTCCAGAACAGGGCACATGCTAAACACATGAGCAAGACCTACTGGTATACATTTATCTGTGAATGACTTGGCAAAGCCTCCCCTATTATTGACATGTTAAGCGCCCAGCCTGTTTTGTCTTCCGGGCAGAAAGTATAGTGTCAGTCACCAGTGACTGACAGGCCGCTTAATGTGTTAACAGAAGATGTCAGAAAACCTCTTAGTGCCAGGCATATGGAGCGGTGACCAGGATCTGTTTTGACCCTCGGGGAATACCAATGCCACGTGGTTCGCGTGGACAGGGAGTACTGGCCAGGGCTCCTGAAGGCAGCAAGTGACAGGCACTGCCTAGAATCAGATGGCACCTTTAGAGAAGAGGACTTGCCTTCCATTGGGATGGGCAGGCATGACTGGTCTGGGCCAGAGTGAATATGGTTATGTAAGTAAAGCTCATTGTTCGAGCCACCAGGGAAATGGTTATTGTCTTTCCTCATTAGAACGAGGATCCTCAGCCTGGCTTGATGTGACCATTTCCTGTTCATATCCAGAAATGTAACATTTAATTTTTTTAAAAGAAATAGTCTTGCCCTAACCAGTTTGGCTCAGTGGATACATAGCGTCAGCCTGCGGACTCAAGGGTCCCAGATTTTCAAGGGCGTGTACCTTGGTTGCGGGCACATCCCCAGTAGGGAGTGTGCAGGAGGCAGCTGATTGATGTTTCTCTCTTATCGATGTTTCTAACTCTCTATCCCTCTCCCTTCCTCTCTGTAAAAAAATCAATAAAATGTATTTTAAAAAAATAGTCTTCCTACCTCCAACCCACTTCGCTTGCTGTGGTTAACTTCTACAGCATCTAGTTTAGAAATTATCACCCCTGGAAAGTGTTTCTGACCCTTTCCCTCTTGACCTGGCTTAGAGGTCCTTCCTGTGTTCTCCCACTCGGCCACCTATTTCAGTAAGGCTTGTGGGAATTTGTTTTTTAATTGACTTATTGTTTTTTAATGGTTTTGATTCACAGAAAAATTGCAATGATGGTACAAAGTTCTTACATACTCCTCAAATAGTTTCCCTAATTGTTAGCATCTTACATCTCTAAAATAGTCTCCTTAGTCTGTTAAATGGGCTTTTAGTGGCTGCTGCTGTTGTGAGGTTAAAGATTTTGTAGTATTCGATAGGCATCAATTTTCTCATTGCAGTTTTTAGGATAATAGAAAGGGGTTTTTGTTTTGTTTTGTTTTTTGTTTGTTTGTTTTTTGTTTGTGTTGTTTTGCACTGTGAAAGATCATAACTAAATGGGTAAGTGGCAGCAGTCCCAGGAGCGGTAGTGCCAGCCCCAAATCAAGGCATAAACACCAAGTCGGGAGGCCTTCTGAGGTGACCCTACTCATCGGTTTCATTTATTGAGATTTTGGTTTTGTAGTAAATATGCATGACTATATTTTTGGAGATGTTCTTAAAATGCTTTCCTTTGCTCTTGAATGGAGAGTGGTTATAATTTGTGGTGCTGGTATAATCATTTGCTTGGCTTAATTTATTTTTAACTTTTATTTGGAATGATTTCAAACTTACAAAAATAGAACAAAGAACACTCTTACAGACTAAACCCAGGCTCATCTATTGCTATCATTTTGCCCTATTTTATCTATGTACATTTTTTTGACCAAATTGAAAGTAAGTTACATGTCATGTTCATTTATCCTTAAGTCCTTCACCATCCATTTCCTAGGAACAGGGATAGTCTCTGCTATGAGCACAGTACAGTCATTATCAATCTCTGTAAGTTTGACAGTAAAACAGTATTGTCCAATATATGGGCTATATTTTAATGATCAATTAACCCAATATGCCCTTCAAACATTTCCTCCTCTAGTATCATTTCATCTCATCATATATTTAGTTGTCCTATCTCGTTAGTCTCATTTCAGCAGAAATGGTTCTTCAGCCTTTGCCTTTATGATACTTTATGAAGAATACAATTTCTTCCCCCTTTTTAAATTAAAATGCTCCTCATCTGAGGTACATCTGATGTTTCTCCCCAGTTAGATTAATGTTCCTTATATTTCAGTGGAGGCATGTCTGTCTTCTAAGAGAGACTTGGTGATATATCTGGTAATCTATTTTTTTATATATTTTTTTTATTGATTTTTTTACAGAGAAGAAGGGAGAGGGATAGAGAGTTAGAAACATTGATGGGAGAGAAACATCAATCAGCTGCCTCTTGCACACCCCCTCCTGGGGATGTGTCCACAACCAAGGTACATGCCCTTGACTGGAATCGAACCTGGGACCCTTCTGTCCACAGTCTGACGCTCTCTCCACTGAGCCAAACTCGTTAGGGCTCTGGTAATCTAATAGTGGGTCATCTAGTCCCAAAGAGTGTATCTTTGTGAGCTGGGTGCCACTAGCTTAGAGCCCAAGTTATGGGCTCAGCCCTGCTATTGTCTCATGGTGCTATCCTGGCCTAGACACCCTTCTTGGCCTCAGTTTTCTCATTTATAAAAGAAAGGAATTGGACCAGATGACCTTTAATATTTAATAGCTCTCTAGATTAGACATTTATGATATTTTATGAACACTTGATAATAAATGTTTATGTCAAAAGGCAGTTAGCACCCTTACAAAGAGTGAACATAATAATAGTAATCCTCTTAGTTCCGCAGATCTTTGGAGAGCTCGGTCTCGGTCTGGATTTGCAAGCAAAGCTGAAACTTTAAACTAGGAAAGTGCATTGTATCTTGATTAGTGAGGGGGAAGATTATGTCTTGGCCCGGGCACAAAATGCAGTTTATCTCATGCAGATAAACTGACACATTAACATCAAGGTTCCAAGATGCTCACATATTTCAAAATGTATTCCTAGGATCTAAAGCCTTCTCTCTGGCTGATAACAAGATTCCTGTAATAACATGCATTTAGGGTATTCCCCAAATACCCAAAGGCACGCAGGACTTTGAAGAACACGTGCATTTCATTGTAGGAACCCACTTTTGTGCTTAATTACATTTCTGTGGGCAGAAGTGGCAATTGGAATTCAATACACCATTATTGTATCTTATTACCGAATATGCGTTTCTGGCTCCTGCCTGGGATGCCCTGAGATAAAGCACTGAACAGCAGGAAGAAGGAGTCTGTGAAGCTGCTGAAGTTGCATTCCCCAGGGCAACCCCCGGAAACCTAGAAAGAGGAACATGAGCACTCACGGGAGGTGCAGGTTCATGATGCCTTAGAAGATTACTCAAGTAACCCTTCCCCATTGGGGAGCTCATTCAATACTGGCAAGTGGCTGGAGAACCTTTCTGAACCTTTCTGATCACTGTGGAGTTGTGTAGCTTTTACAAGGTTTTTGTGTTTATATTCCATGGGAGGCAGCCTGGGGGAAGGAAAGCAGGAAGAAACTTAGGAGGTAGAGAACCTGGGTTCAAATCTGTCTGTAACACACACGGCCTTCAGCAAGTTACTTAGCCTCTGGGAGTCTCCTTAGTCTGTAAAATGGGCTTTTAGCGGCTGCTGTTGTGAGGATGAAAAAAGATTTAAATTTATAAGCTGCCTTCCTGGCATGGATTAGGCACTCAACATGTAATTCTTTGTTGTTTTTCCCCTTTCTTTTGAAATAAGTAGGCGGGACAAGTATTGCTAATCCTGTCTTCTTTGGGAGAAAATGGAGGCTCATAGACTTTTAAGGTCACTCAACTGGTGCGGTTGCAAAATGGATTTGAACTTGTGATTTTTCACTAGCCCGTTAATGTTTCTCTTCCTTGCAAAGCTGTCTTCTGGAAGTTTGTGATATCACTGAGCCAATTTCAACAAGGCTTGTGGGAATCTGTTTTTTAATTGACTTTTTTTTTTTTAAATGGTTTTGATTTTCTAAAAAATTGCAATGATGGCAAAGAGTTCCTACATACTCCTCATACAGTTTCCCTGATGATTAGCATCTTACATCACTATGGTACATTTGCCACAACTAAGAAACTACCATTGGTGCGTTGCTATTAACCATTAATGACTACATTACTAGTAACTGAATTGTACACTTTAGTTCAATTTCACTAGCTTTTCCCTAACATCCTTGTTCGTTTCCAGGGTCCTGTGTTACATTTAATTGCCACATCTCCTTAGCTGCCTCTGGTCTGTGACAGCCTCGTTTAGTGCTGAGATTTTTTTCATGGCTACATGGGAGTAATGGGTTGGTGAGAGGACATGTTCATCTCTACCATCCTCAGCTGAGATCAGTCTTGTGATATTTATTCTACAAAGCACAGAATTTAACTCCAAGGTAAAACTTTTGACCACGTCCAGGCTGCTCAAAAGATTCCCTCACATTCTATCTGATTACATACGATCATGAGACAGAGAAAAGGCACAACAGTAATCCTTACAAAGAACAGCCTGCCTTGTTGGAAAATAAATTGGCAAATGTTGGAGGAGAGATGATGTGGGACGAGGTGGAGCGTATCAGGTTGGTAGGTTGGGGCCAGATTTTCAAGCATCTGTCTATCTACCTTGTTGATGAATTGGTGCTTTATTCTTTAGGTTTTAAAGTAACATTCAAGGGTTTTAAGCAGGGGAGTGGCATGGTGAGACTTATATTCTAGAAAGATCACTCTGAGATGATGCTTGGGAGATGAGAAGGAAGCAGGGAAACTGGTCAGGAGACTCTTGCAACAACAGTCACCCAGGAGATGATGTGGGTGTGAATTCACTATTAACCGATGTCTCTCACATCTGCTTACTGTCTTGTTTGCTTGGTAAGAACCTAGTTCTTGTTATGTATTGTATATGCAACCAAATTATATGGTTCTGAATGACAAATAATCTCACCTTATTAGACCAATACAGAATCAGATAAGTGAGGGCAATGGGGAAGTGTTACTTGACGTGCAAAGCAGGGGAGTGCCGAGGATTTGAGGTCCACTGTCTGTGGTGCCAGCCTGAGGAATCCAGCCCACAGCCTCCAGAGTGGCAAGAACTGGTGCCCGTGGGAAGCACAAGTTCCTATTTGCATTTCCCCTTCCTTTGCCCCCTGATCCCCAATGCCTCTTGTTGATTCTGCCGTCTGCACCATGCATGGATGCAAAGAACTCACCTGAGGAATTATCTACTGACGTAGTCATGCTTTTAGCAATCTCCATTAGCCTTATTTGACAAACTGTCAGAAAACAGGGACAAAGAGAAATCTTTATATTACAGTTTAAATGTTAAATCCTGTCATAAACTGCTCAGTGGTACTTCATAGAGGGAAAAATATATTTAGTGAACAATGGAGTCGAGTTACAACAAGAACTAGAGCGTGTTCTGTTCTTTGGCAGCTGTCCCTCTGCCAAGTATAGATGTTCTACAGTTTTCAGGGCCACATACGAAGCTGGGGCTTAGCTGGCCAAGAGCTGCAATGCCAGGCCACCCTGGGCAGATGAACAAAATCACCGAGCTGATGGGGGTCAGAAGTGGGTGACTTGTGGAACGTTATTTAAAGTACACCTACAATTGGCTCTCTTTGGGGCTAAGCAACTGAATGGCTGGTGGTTTCAATCTCTCTACATGTGGGGCAGTGACCAGAACAGCAACAGGCATCAAAGCAGAGCAAAGTGGGAGAGCTGAGTTCAGGTCCAGCCTCCAAACATGACCCCTGTGAGACTTCGGCAAAGTCACTTCAGCTTTCAGGGGTTATTTTTTTATCCATCAGTAAAATGAGAGAGTTGGGTTAGATCATCTCTAAATTCCTTTCACTCTGACCCATCCCATGATACCAATCCTGTGAAGATTTACTAACAATTTGTATATAGTTGTGAGGGATTAGTGTTCTCTGTAACAGAGGTAATAGGACCTACCTCACAGAGATGGTTTAAGGAATATTTAAAGTGAGATTATGAGTCAAAGTCGTTGGCATAGAACCTGTAAATAGTGGGTTCTTAGGAAATCCAAGTGTCTTTAGTAGGTTTCTCATTGTTAAAAATGCTTATTGAGCAACTACTATGTGTCAGGAAGTGTTGTAGGAGTTGGGTCCACAATAGTGAATGAAACAGAGGAATTTGCTCCCTCCATGGATCTTTCAATAAAGAGGCTAATGAATATACCCTGACAAAACATTTCTTCCCTTTCTCCTTTCTGGCTCCTTCTTCTCCACTTCTCTTTAACTCATTTGCTCTCAGCTCCTGTTGTAAATCCTGGTTGGCAAGCATCTGACCCTAAGAGTAATAGATTGAAGACCAGAAGTCCTGGTGTGTGAGATTGAATAGGTCCAGGGTTTGGAAAAGAGTGTGGATAGATGAGCCTGAATCATGACAAGAGTATGAACAGAGTTACCCAAAGTTAAGTGGATACCAGGGCTATACTTCAGGATCCCTGAATCTAAGAATGTTGTCAACACTAAACTGATTCCTTCTGTAGATGAATTACGTGGAAAGCCATTCACAGAAGAGTGTATAAAGAAAACAAAAAAACGTATTACTCTACAGTCAACCCACATTTACTCAACACCATCTGGGGCAGGCTGGGCAAGGCCTGAGATGAATAATACTTAATTTCTACCCTTCAGGAACTCACATTTTCCTGGGAGAGGCAGACATGAATCTCAATATGATGTGCCAAGTGTTCTTATAGATGTATAAACCCAAGAAGATGAACAATGTAAAGCAAAATATTTTGACATTGCCATTTTAAGCCTGTGGAGGTCAAACTAAAAATTCTTCTGAAGTTCAACAACTCTAAAAATTATTTATTTTTAAGTAAAGAAAAAAATCACAACTAAATGTTGCAAGTAGAGATAGACGACATATTGATAACAATCAGTATATATTGATTAAAAATTGACAAAGTATTAAATTATCTTAATGTGGTTTTTATCTGCAAACTTTATCCAGTTTTTAAAGAACAAAATGGCCTTGCTAAAATAGCCTCAACAACAACAAATCACAATGGCAGAAGGCATCTAATCTAATAAAAGGGTAATATGCAAATTGACCCTCACTCCATTATACATAAGCCACGCCCACAAGCCAAGCCACACCCACCAGCCAATCAAAGTGGCTATATGCAAATTAACCCATCTAAGATGGCAGTCAGCAACCATGGAACTAGAGCAGACAGGAGGCTTCTGTTGCACCAGCGATAGAGGAAACTGCCTTCCTAGGCCGGTGAGGCCTCCACTCAAGGCAACAAAGTTTCAATTATAGAAGATAAATAAACCCCAGAAACCTGGTTCTAGCCAGCCTTGCTTGGATATTGGGTTAATGGGAGCTGTGGGCAGCCTGAAAATGGCCCTTAGCCCCTCACCCAAGCTGGCCACACCCCCATGGGGTGAGGGTTCCCACTGAGGGGCTTGGCCAGCCTACAAACAGCCATCAGCCCCTCACCCAGGCTGGCCAGGCATGCTAGCAGGTGGACATTTCCCAAGGGGTCCCAGACTGTGAGAGGGCACAGGCTGGGCTGAGGGACCCCCCTGAGTGCACAAGTTTTTGTGCACTGACCTTCTAGTAAGTTATAAAACTTAATATAGGAGGAAAAAGCCTATAAATTTAAAAATGTCTTCACTGTGATGCATGTGGAACAGACCCTGTGGACAAAACTGAAGAAAATATTAAAATAAAAAATGCATATAATTTTCTACAGCTAGAGAGAACATTGATCATGGAATTTCAATGGTATAATGGTCTGCCTGTAGAAAACACATTTTGGAGGAAAATCCATCAGTGTTGAAGTTCATTAAAGGTGAACTATGTGGGTTACAGAACAGAGTATAAAAGGCAGGTAACAGATTTAGAGGAACAAGGGAACATATCTGACACATCTGTTTTCTCTAATAAGTCAACAAAGGCTCTTTCTGCATATAATTTTAACCAACGCATTTTTGTGGACCCCAGAGCTATGATTAGCATATTGCATATTGTGGTTTCTTGGTAATGTTTTTTTGAGTGAATGACAAATGAATAAACAAATGAAAATAAAAAGGATAGCAGACCACTGACCCTCAAAGCATCACTAATCACCTCAGACAATAATACCTCCTATCAAGTTTGCACTGTAATCTGTTTTCATGATCACCCCTCTCACCAGATGGCAATTTCCTGAAGAGCAGGGACCATTTTTTTCATGCATACGTTTATAGCGAGTGCCTGTAACTAAGCAGGCATTCAGAGAATGTTTGCTAAATAAATGAATGACAAAATTTTATATTAAGGGTCAGGTTACTTAGTCTAAGAAAGCTGAGCTGTTTTCCTCATATCTCATTTTCATCACAATAGAAGTTTAGATGAGCCAGGGGTATGTGGTTTTGGACCTTCTAACCTTGTAGAATCAGAGCCTGATTAGGAAATATACTCCCTAAGGGCAATACTTACACTATTTAGAGGAAAATATGATATAAGATGATGTCTACTGAGGGCTCTCCACAGAGTTGGTTTCTATCCCCTGTATTCTTGGAGACTCCTGGCTCAGGTTGCCCTGTTCTCCTCAGCCCAGCTTTGGCCCAGCCCTGACAGCAGCTTGGAGGCAGAGAGGAACATTGCTACATGAAGTAATTTAGATAGGACTTTTATAAAGTCTCATCTTGGCACAAACCCTACAAGAGCCTGGGTTTAACCTGTTATTATAACTTTGGAAGGACTAAAAAAATAGGCTGCAGACTGGAAAACTGCACAGGCTTGGGAAGAAGGAACTTACATTAAAGCCTGCAGACAAGCCACTCACCATAAAATAAAAGGGAACTAAAAGGGGTGACGTGCGTTTGTCAGTTTGTTAGTGGAACGTTCTCACATCTCCATATTATTACAAGGAAAACACTGAGGAGTTTCCTCTTTGCTCTAATTTATGAAAAGGATAGGTACTTGGAATGTCACAACTGTAGAAGCTGTAGCCCAGGATGGTTGGGAATTCTTGATATTAGGCCAGGGATTCTGAGGGTCCGATCCATCATGGTTTATTATCAAAAGGCCCCCTCAGAGTTCCCACCTTCGGTAGGTCTCGAGGTTCACTTTCTTCCTGAAAGGGTATAGGATGTCTGCTGACCTCACCACTAGAAAAACTAGTACTTGAAGAGATGGGAGATAAAGAATCCAGCTTTGTTGTCATGCAGATGGAAGGTTTTATGAATTTGGACAAGTTATTCAACTTCTCCAAGCCTCAGTTTCCTCATTCATAAAATGGTGGTCAAATGAGGAAAAGTATGTAAAGCAGCGGTTCTCAACCTGTGGGTCATGACCCCTTTGGGGGTCGAACGACCCTTTCACAGGGGTCACCTAACTACATCCCGCATATCAGATATTTACATTATGATTCATAACAGTAGCAACATTACAGTTATGAAGTAGCAACAAAAATAATTTTATGGTTGGATCACAAAATGAGGAACTGTATTAAAGGGCCAGAAGGTTAGGAACCACTGAATTGTAAAGCATGCAAGCCAAGCACACAACCAATGCCCCAAAGCTGTCGTTAGAAGAAATGATGACCAGAGGTGGACATGTCTAACTCCAGATCTCATGCACAGGCATGTCAACTTTTCAATCCAGCATCTTTTAATGTTTGTTTGCCTTTAAATTTATTGAGATAAAATTTACATAATGTAGAATTAACCATTTTCAAATGAATGACTCAGTGGCATTTGGTACATTCATAGTATTGTGCAACCACCACCTCTATCTAGTTTCAAAACATTTCCATTAAAAGTAAGTCTCCCCATCCCCTTGTCCTCCCAGCCCTTGGCAACCATCAGTCTGTTTTGTTTGTATGGAATTTTTCTCTTCTGGATATATCATATAAATGGAGTCATATGTTATGTGGCCTTTGTATCTGGTTTCTTTTATTTACCATAATATTACTTACCATAATAATCTAATATAATAAAAGGGAAACATGCAAATTGACCATTACCACCAGCCAATCAGAGCGGCTGTATGCAAATTAACCCAGCCAAGATGGAGGCCAAAAGCCATGGAGCTAGAGCAAACCAAAGGCTTCTGTTGCAACTGCCTGCCTAGGCTGGCTGAGCCTCTGCTCACAGCCACACCCACCAGCCAATCAGAGCAGCTGTATGCAAATTAACCCAGCCAAGATGGAGGCTGGCAGGGCGGCTCTGCACTGGGAGCCTCCACGGCCGGCCGGCATAGCTGTGCCAGGTGTGTCAGCTCAGTGGGAGGGGGGGTCTGGCCTGGGTCTTCCTCGGGGCATCCAGGAGCAGCTGTCCTGGGTCTGCTGCCTAGCTCCACCCCCGGGAGCCTCCGAGGAGTATCCAGGAGCACCTGTCCTGGGTCTACTGCCTGGCTCCACCCCCTGGGGGCCTCCTCGGGGCATGCAGGAGCACGGGGCCTCTGCAGGG
>PVJC01009562.1:0-16356 GCA_004026665.1 Murina feae | reverse complement strand
TGGCTCTGCCCTGGGGGCCTCCGCAGGGTGTCCAGGAACACCCGTCCAGGGTCTGCTACCTTCATCCTCCCCCCAGGGGCCTCCACAGGGCGTGCGGGAGCGTCTGCTGCACAGTGCGGAGAATCCGAAGCCAGTTCACTGCCCAGCTCCACCCCAGGTGTGTTTGCTCAACAGCGGGGCCCCACTGAGGGATTCTGCACCAGCGTCTGCCCCTGGCTTGCCACCCAACTCTGCGCCAGGTGTGTCCCCTCAGCGGTGTGGGCCCACCAGGTGTGTGCAATCGTGAGCCCTCCGGTGGGAAACGTCAAGGCCTGCACTCACCAGCCTTCCCACCCCCACGTGCACAAACCCTGAAGGGGCTGTGAGCAACCTGAAAATGGCTCTCAGCTCCTCACCCAGGCTGGCCAGGCATGCCAGCAGGTGGACATCCCCCCCCAGGTGTCCCAGACTGCCAGAGGGCACAGGCTGGGCTGAGAGACCCCCACCCCCCGAGTGCACAAATTTTTGTGCACCGGGCCCCTAGTAGTCTAATAAAAGAGAAATATACAAATTGGTCTCACTCTGCTACATGCCAAGCCACGCCCACTAGCCAATCAGAGGAACCAATATGCAAATTAACCCAACCAAGATGATGGCAGGCAGCCACAGAACTAGAGCAAACAGGAAGCTTGGTTGCCCTGGTGATGGAGGAAGTCAAGCTTCGGGCCTGCCCTGGTCGGCTGTGGCCTCCATGCAAGGCAACAAAGTTTCAATTATAGAGGATAAATAAATTTAGATACCTGCTTCCAGCCAGCCTCACTGGGAGCTTGGATCACTGAGGACTGTGGCAGCCTGCAAACAGCCATAAGTCCCTCACCCAGACTGGCCGGGCACCTCAGCCGGACCCCCACCCTGAAGGGGCTGAGGCCAGCCTGAAAATGACCCTCAGCCCCTCTCACCCAGGCTGGCCAGGCAATCCAGTGGGACCCCCACCCTGGTCTGGGACACCCTTCAAGGAAAACCAGCTGGCCCCCACCCATGTACCAGGCCTCTATCCTATATAATAAAAGGGTAATATGCAAATTGACCCTAACAGCGGAACAACTGGGAATGACTGGTCACTATGACACACACTGACCACCAGGGGGCAGACACTCAATGCAGGAGCTGACCCCTGGTGGTCAGTTTGCTCCCACAGGGGGAGCTCTGCTCAGCCACAAGCCAGGCTGATGGCTGTTAGTACAGCGGTGGTGGTGGAAGCCTCTCCTCTCTCCTCAGCAGTGCTAAGGATGTCTGAGTGAAGTTTAGGCCTGCTCCCCGCTGGCAAGTGGACATCCCCTGAGGGCTCCTAGGCTGCCAGAGGGATGTCTGACTGCCAGCTTGGGCCCGATTCCCCTGGGAGCCTGCCCCCAGCTGCATCTGAGGCACGGAGCAGTCCTCCTATGTGTGTCTACCTGTTGGGGACCTGCCCCCAGGCACACCGTGGAGGCTTGGAGCAGGCACCCCCTCTATGTTGATCTCTCAGACTCTTGCCCTCCCCAGCATGTTGTTCTCTTTTTTGAGCTGTGGCCAGGGCTGGGTGCTGCCTGCCTCCCAAGCTTGCCTACTGCCCATCTTCCTCCAGCCACCAGAAAGCAGGGAAAACCCCACCTTGTGGTCAGGCCAGCCTTTTCCTGCTCCCTGATCCCCAGAAGGGCACCTGGGAAGGTGCCAAGCAGGCCGCCGACTCTTTCCCACTCACCCGTCCCCTGCTGCCTTCCTTTCCCACTTCCTGGTGCCGCCAAGGGATCTGGGGAGCTGCCAAGAAGGACCCCAACCCCTGCAGCCTTGCTTTCCCACTCCCCAGTACCCCGCAAAGGGCCTGGGAAGCCCACCAAGCAGGCCGAGACACCCCCCCCGCCGCCTCTTTCCTGCTCCCCGTCCCACCACCTTGCTTACCTGCTCCCCGGTGCCCTGCAAGGGGCCTGGGAAGCCCACCAAGCAGGCCACTGACCCCTGCTGCCTCTTTCCCGCTCCCCGATGCCCCTCCAAGGGCCTGAACAGCTGCCAAGCAGGCCGTCAACCCCCTGCCACCTCTTACCCACTTCCCGGTGCCCTCCAACCCTGCCGCCTCTTTCCCACTCACGGGTCCTGGGTCTTGCGCTGTTCCTCCCTGCAGCCACTCTGTGCACTCAGGAGGTCCCTCAGCCTGACCTGTGCCCTCTCACAGTCTGGGACCCCTCTGGGGATGTCCACCTGCTGCCGTACCTGACCAGGCTGGGTGAGGGGCTGATGGCTGTCTCCAGGCTGGCCAAGCCCCCAGGAATGTCCCTCACCCAATTGGGTTGTGGCCAGCGTGGGTGATGGGCTGATTGGCGCTTTCAGGCTTTAAGGCTGCCCGCAGCTCCCATTGACCCAACGTCCTAGCAAGGCTGGCTGGACGCAGGTTTCTGGGGTTGGTTTATCTTCTATAGTTGATGCTGTTCCTTTAAGGCGAGGCCTTTTACTAACAAAGCCTCCTCTCTGCCTTACCTTACGGCTTCTAAAATGAAACAATGTTATACTCTTAGACTCAGGCCCGGCTTCAGCTCCGAGGATTCTATGATTGTTATTATGTTGCAAATGTGTGTTTCGCTTTCAGTCAAGGCTAAGCGAGCCAGCGCAGACAGTTGGCTCCTGCTGCAACAGATGCTGCCGTTTACTCTGTGAGTGGCGGCCGCCATGTTGGCTGGGCTAATTTGCATACAGTCACTCTGATTGGCTGTTGGGTGTCCCGGAGAAACGGTTAATTTTACTATTCTGCTTTTATTAGTTTAGATTGCTTGTTATTTGGTATAGAGAAGTATATTTGAATTTTAGATATCAACTTTTGTCCTGAGACCTCAATAAATTCACTTTTTCATTCTAATAGGGGTAAATTAAAATGTGTTTTTTTTCTACATAAACAATCCTATGCTCTGTGAATAAAAGATAATTTGACTTCTTTTTTCCAATCTGTAGGACTTTTACTTCTTCTTCTTGCCTTATTGCTCTGGCTAGGACCTTCAGTGCATGAGACTAGAAGCATGGGAGTGAAATCTTTTTTAAAAATCTGGAAATGATGAGTCTGGAATAATGACTTGGGTGTTGGCTACAATGGTAGAATAAGAGATGCAAAAGGAAACAGAAAAGGAAACAGATATGGAAGGGCTGATGACTCTCATCAACACAGACAGAAAACAAGCCCTCACAATGAAATATCCTCAAGCCCCTACTCTTGTCTTTTAGAATTCAGCCCAGACTATAGCATGATCCAGGGTGTTGGATTCCTAGAAGGGTTTTTGTTTTTTGTTTTTGGGGGAAATTATTAGGTACTTAGTCTCTGCTTCTTCAACATGTTACTTCTAATTGTAGAATCACATGGACACAATTTAGGAGCGTTTGCTACCCTGAGATTTTGATTTCGACCAACTGGTTTGTGCTGTAGTTGAGTTTTATAAACAGACTTATCATTGGGTAAAATCAAATCCCTTCAAAGACTGGCAGTTTTAAGTGAGCTGGAGGTCATCTAATTTTTTCACTCCTAGGACTTTATTTTTCTTAGGTCTTAAGACTTCCTCAAAAGTTTGAATTTACCTATGCTTTTCATGTGTATTTTCATTTTTGTTCCTCACAGAGCTCCAAGAAAGCAAATCCAAAAGCATCCCTTCTTCTAGTTGACCAAACTGAGGCTTATGTTTTTCTCTCTTCCCAGATTTCCCTTCCTCTCACTTATCAGTGATGAATTCCTACCTATTCCTCAAGACCCAGGTAAGTTCACAGACTCAGTGAAGTCTCCATGCATCCTGGAGAGTCCTCTGCCCCTCCTTCCTGTGAGTTTTCCCTCTACCTTATCCTTATTTCTGATTTCTAAGAAATGAGATATAGCAGTATCATCCAGATGTACTGAAAGTATATATATATATATATATATATATATATATATATATATATATATATAATCATTTAATGCTAGGGTTCTTGAGGCAGGAGGTTGTGTCTTAGTCATCTCTTTACTGAGGGTCCTATGTGAATGCTTGCACATATTAGACGGTCAAAGACTTTTGCAGCAAACAGACAGGGGGAAAAAACTCACAACCCTGAGGAAGTCTTCTGTTAAACATACCTATATAACTAGGAAAAAACTGCTACCCATTTGCATGTTGTCTCTAGGTTAGATGCACTACTAAATAGAAAGACCTGTCAGCATTTAATAAGATTTCTCTGCCTGCAGTCACGCTGTGTAGAAAGGGAGCATTGCCACTGCTTGAAGAATTTATTGACATCCAAGATCACATGTTGCTTTTGGGATGCATACCATGAAATAGAAAAGGAGAGGCTAGGAAAATGGGCGAAAATGTGAACATGTTGGTAAATATTTATCTTTGAAAATTATATTGGAATATACTTGATTCAAATTAATGATTATAGGTCACAAACTAAATTGCCCACTCACCTAGATGACAACTTAACAGATCCAGATGTAAATTCTGACTATTCCACTTGCTTCCACTGTGAGATTCCAAGCTTTTTTGAGCTTTGGTATCTGTCCGTTAATTGGAGGCAATGCATGCCTGCCCAAATACAATTTGTTTTTGAGTCTCAAATTTCACAGTGCTTCAGAAGTACTTTAGAAAATGTAAAGTATTTGTCATTAAAATTATTTTGATATGAAAGTGCTAATTACCCTAAATTAATCTATACATTCAACCAAATCCCAACTAAAATTCCAATGGAATTATTTTTGAAATTTGATGAGATATTATCAAGTACTTTTAGGAAAATATCATAGATATTTGATTCAAGTTGATTATAGATCATAGAACATTTTTCAAAATGTTCTTTTTCAATAATATTTTTAAAAAGAGGAATAATAAAGGTATACCTACACTATGATGTAGGGAAGCACATTATAAGGTTAAAGAAACTTAAAAAGTATAGGGATAGGGCCTGACAGACAGACAGTATACCAAATTTTGGTAAATAATAAGAGTGGGACTTCAATTTATGAATGAGAACAGAGGATATTTAGTGAATGGGTTGGCACAATTGGCTAGTTATTTGGAAAAGTGATAGCTAGTACATGTTAGGCATGGCTCTACATACTTTATACCAATTAGTATTTTTTAATTCTCACAGGAATTCCATAGCACATATTATTGTTATCACCATTTTATAGATGAGGATATTGAGACACAGACAGGCTAAGTAATTGGTCCAAAGTCATACAATTCATTAGGGATAGAGCTGGAATTTAAACCTAGGCAGTCTGGAGTCTGGGTTCCTGCTCTTAATCACCATTCTATCCTGTCCATCAGCCTCATGCCTTGCATCAGGATGCATTTCAAATGGATCAAAGTTTAAAAAGTAAATTTAAAGCTAGAACAACATGGAAGTGAATCTTTCTGTAATTTTGGGACATAGAAGGCATTTTTAAATGACATCAAACTTATAAAAGAAAAATGATTGATCTGACTACATAAAAATTAAATATAATTTATGCAAACCAAACCATATCAATAAAAATACAAATTTACGAAATTCTCCAAACTAATCAAACAGCAGCAAAACACACACAAATGACAAATTAGAACGTACATGGTCAAGTGTTAGTAGGTCAGTGATACAGAAGAGGATTGGTGAAATAACTTGGGACATGCACACACCGTGGAAATCACTTTCTAGAAATGACAGTGGTAACCTACTTATTAGCATGGAAATATGCCTGTGATATGTTAATGAATAGAAAATTATACCCTTACACTATGACCCTATTTTGTATATGTGTATGCGGATGGGGGGCATGTGGGTACTTATGGGAATGTTTGTGAATGTGTTAGTGTATGTGTATATAGAAAAAGCCTGGAATATAAAAATCAAAAATACCCTTTTTACCTTTTTTCTATGTATCTCTATTGATTGGCAAACTTCCTTACAATATGCCAGCATTATTTCAGTTATAAAGTGATCTAAGCCTTTAACTATCTTTTTTTTTCCCTAAAGTTAGTGAAAGAGGAATATTCTAAGAGCTTAATAAGTTGATATATCTCTAGATCACAGTAATTTCTATGATATTTTGGCATAAAACTTATGGTTTGGGGAGAATGTTTATAGTAAAAAGCTAATGAGACCATATATCATAAGTTATTAATTTCTACATTTAAATTGTATTGTGCTCTGAGAATAGTGACCTATATGATTCCTACTTTGGGGAATTGATTTTGGCTTTATGTAGCAGTCAAATATGTGATCTATATTTGCAAATGTTCCAGAAGACCTTGGAAAGAAGGTATGTTATCTGTCTCTTGCCCCGCCCATCACTATTGTATACTAAACGAATGCAACTTTATTATTCACAACTTCCTTATCCAGGGTTATCTTTTATTTACTTGAATGGTCAAGGTTGAAGTGGTACTTTCAATAGTTGTGTTTCTTGCATTTTGTGTAGTATTTCTAACCATATGTATTTTTATTATTGAAATCTCTGTGGACTGTGCTTTGTTTGGATGTGCAAGGACATTGCCTGTCCAGCTTTATGATACCTGCTGCGTATTTTCTTTTACCTGGAAATAACTTTGTGACTCCTGCTTCCTATTGTTTTGGCTTGCTAAAACAAACGTGCCTTGCCCTGTCTGCGTTTTAAGCTTTGAAAATATTTTAATATTTTGGTTTCAGAGGTGTCTCTTGGTGTTCAGTCTTGAATTCTGACCATATATTTGTTGTCAACAATTGCTACGTTTGGTCTTATTTCTGTGATCTTATTTCTATGATGCTTCCATACTGATTTATTACACTAGAGCTTCATTCTCCAAAGTGGGGTGCATGTACCTTAGTTGGTGCACAAGATCATTCATTGGAGGTTCAAAAGAAAATATTTTTAAAAAATTTTAAAATGTATTAAACTCTACTAATATTTAATGTAAATTGATGCTTGTCTGTTGTGCAGGTCTGTGTGTAAGGCAGACCTACTCAGTTTATTCATAGGTGAGGTGGAAGAGAGTGAGTTCCAGATGTTGGGGTGAATGATGGAGACATTTTACATTTTGCTCTCTTTCCTGACTCACTGGAGTTTAAGTGGATTTGAGGGTTACTTCATTTACTTTTATGAGGCTAATTCACAAAATTGGCAAGGATCTTAAAATGATTCCTGAAAAATAAATGCAGCTTAAAGTAATATCCCTGATGCAAATACAGGAGAACAATGATAACAACCCTCCCCTCCCTCTTCCCATTTCCCCCTCCTAGCCCTGTTTTCCCCTCTCCCCCCAAAAAAGGCCTAGCTAAATCTTTCCTTTTTCCTGGCAGGAATTCACCATCAGCCACATTATGAGGTAATAGAGAGTGTTTTCAAAACGGATGTTTGGAAATGTTTCCCGGTGTTTCCATTGCCATCTGATACATTGCTGAAAATGATATAAATGTTACACCTATAAAAAATAATCTCTCATATCAACACACTTAAGAAACCTGAAATAGAAATTTTATCCTGTTTAAAACTTTTAGAGGATTTAAACCCATTTGTTGAGGCATAATAGTATAACATGTTCTGATTCCTTTTCAAAGACAATTGATGGATATAATGGAAATTTACTACCAAATTTCAATAATAACAGGTCCATAATTGGTGAAGGGAATAGGGCATAAGTGTTGTGATTGTCTAGTGTAGCTAGAACCATACGTCTTAGCCTTGAGTTTTTCTGTCTCCGTGAAGGATCTTACTCAGGTACTACTGTAGGCATAAAAGCAAAGTTTGAAATAAAAAATGAACCCTCCATCGCATTTTGAAATCGCTATGTTGTAGAACCAACCTTTTAAAAAACAATGAAAGTAAATTGTTGCCACTGAAAGTTATTTTTATCATGGTGAAAAAAAATAGTGGTTTATGCTAATGACACATGGAACAAAATTTATTCTAAATTAGTGTTAATTGTAGGTTTATCTTACCCTTTTGGTGATTCCATTACCATATGTTCTATAATACATACACATACATATGGGCATGTAACAGTACATACATTTATATATGACTTTGAAGAAATCACTATATTAGAGATACATTGCTCAAAGTCTTAACGTTAAAATTAAAAGATTTCCCCCTTTAATTAAAAAATATATTTCAATACATTTTCTCTAATTACTGATAATGAGAATTAAAGAATAATAGTTCACATTGCATAAGAAATTGAACATACTTGTGTCTATATTTTCCCGTGTCCTAATTTTTATTGGTAATAATCTATGGCTTTAACCCAAATGATCATTTTCATCATGTAGCTTCTCTTTTAAGGATTATTATTGACATCCGTATGAAGCTTAAGACCATCTTTATAATTATTCAAACAGCTCTTTGTGTAGTTTCACTGGCATCACTGAGGCTTTTCTACCACAACTGCCCCATTCTTGAATATTAAACTTGTGCTTTATGTCTTGATTAAACCTTCCAACAATTTTTTTTTTAATCTCTATGTGCTTTTCCGGGAGCATATCTGGGTGATTTAATTTCCACGTCTTATATCCCTCAGTATGAATCTCCCAGCCTCCTATTCATAAAGTAGTTGTTTACTTGTAGGATTCTTTGTCTCAATCTTTTCCCCCTCGACATGCTCTGGATTTCACTCCATTGTTTTCTGGGGGTTTGCAACAGAGGGATGTCTGTTTTATCTCCATTGTATCTTTACTGTGATTCCCCCCTGAACTTTACACTCCTTGCTGCTTCTTCTACTGGGCTCACTCCTATGGCCACAGTGATCTGCTGCTCCCCTGGGACTGGAGGGTCTAAGGTGGCCTCCGATGGCTTCAGGCGCAGCCTGGGTCCTTGGCATTGGCTGTAACAGGGTCTTTCTCCAACCAGTCTCTCTGATGACCCAGGCCCCCTCCATGAAGAAGGTACAGACAACAGGTACAGACAAGATCTCAAGACCGAGCCTCTCGAGAATTCACACAGTGTTTCTTCTGCCACATTCTGTTGCTTCAAACAAATCACGAGGCCTCCCAGGTTTTATCTATCTCTAGTAAAAGGTGTGATATCGTGATAAATGGTAAGAAATATATACAGACGGTCCCTGACATACTATGGTGCAACTTAAAGGATTTTTTTTTTTTTTGGACTTTACGATGGTGCAAAAACATTATGCATTCAGTACTTGGAACTCTGAATTTTGATCTTTGCCCAGGATAGTGATATGAGGTTCCGTACTGATGCTGTGTAGAAGCGGCGAGCTGCCCGGTCAGGAGGATAAACAGCCAATACTTTCTAGTTGCAGCGTTTTTTTGGACATTGTGTTCTAAGCTCTTTAAGGTAGGCTAAGCTATGCTATGGTGTTCAGGGGGGCTAGCTGTTTTAAATGCATTTTTGACTTACGATGGGTTTATTATGACATAACTGCATGGTAAGTCTGGAAGCATCTGTATTTGATCTTCATCCCTTTTCAGGCACAGGGCTCCTAAAACTCTTGGAACCTCCAAAGTGATACCTTTTCGCATGCAAAAGAGATGATTGATGGCTGGGGAGTCCCAAATAAGCCTCCGCATAGGGGGTGGTCACCAGGAAACCAACCACATAATTAGAGGGCTGGAAATCTCAGCCCTATCCCTGCATCTCAAGGGAGAAAGGGGCTAGAGATGACTCAGTGACCAGTGATTTAGTCAATCGTGCCCACACGAATGAAGCTTGCAGCAAAATCCTGCCTGGGCTTGGGGAACTTCCATGAAGCTGATCCCAGGGAGGTGCTGGGAGGGTGGCCTGCCCCGAGAAAGCTTGAAAGCAGCGTGCCCCTGCCCCCATTCCCTGCCCTGGGCATCCCTTCCTCCTGGCTGCTCCTGAGTTGTATCCTTTTATCATAACTGGTAACCTTGTTAGGAAAATGTTTTCCTGAGTTTTATGAGCCATTTTAATAAACGATGGAAACCAAGGAGGTGGTTGTGGGAACACTCCTGCATTCCCCACCCCACCCCCACCCAGAGGTATAGCTGGTCAGTCAGAAGTACAGATGACAACCTTGACTTGTGCTTAGCATGTGACGCTGGGGCAGCCTTACAGGACTGAGCCCTTAACTTGTGGGATCTGATGTTGTCCCCAGATAGATAGCGTCAGGATTTCGTTGAATTATAGGACGTCCAGTTGGCGTCCACAGAGAACTGCAGAATTGCTTAGTGTGGGGAAAAACCACACACACTTGGTGTCAGAAGTGAAGTATTGGTGTGAGTGGAGTACAGTGTGAAAAACAATTTCCCTTTATTTGGCGAAGGGAGTGTCGGGAGGAAATAGAGCTTTTTCTTTCGAAGGCACCGCAGTCACATCGCACAGAGGCGTGGGCATCGTGAGGGAAGAAATTTGCAGCCATTAAATAATCTAGCACACTAACAAAGCCCAATGCACATGTAACAAACAGAAGTTCATTTCCCCCTCTCCTGGACGTTGCAGCACGCAGGTTCCCTCCATCCGCAAGGACCCCCGAGTCCTCTGTCTCCAGGCAGCCAAGGCAGTCAGATGTGCTGGAGAGGGCACACCGGCTTCCTGGGATCCCTTGCCTAGAGGGATGCTTCACTTCCGCTCATACCCCTTAGGCAAGAAATGTTCATATGGCTGTACTCGGATGTGAAGGGCAGATGCCTCCTGAGAATAATAATAGAAGGAGGACGATGGGTTTTTGGTGGACAATTAGCCATCTACGCTGCATTCTACAACTGCGTTCTTTTTACTTCCACTGCCTGACTGTCACAGGGACGCACTCAGAAATCCCCTGGGATCTCTCTGAGGCACAGATGAGCATATTTGCATTTTTATATCTTAGAATAAATACAGGGGTGGGCAAAAGCAGGTTTACAATTCTTCAAATGGGAAATAATACAATCTATAGTAATAAAAGCATAATATGCTAATTAGACTGGATGTCCTTCTGGATGACCTTCCGGACAAAGCTGGGGCTGCGAGAGAAGTCCGAGTCCCAGGTTCCAGAGGGAAGCTGGTGCCGGCATCCTGGGGAAGGAAGGCCTACTCTTGTATGAATTTCATCAGGCCTCTAGTAATTAATAAGTAATAATACCAGAATAAGCTCTGTGTTTTGCAAACTCACAACTGTAAATGTAAATCTAGTTTTGCCCAACCTTATATTTCAGAAGAAGCATTTCCTCTCTTCAAGCATTTCTTGTTCGGAGTTGCAGCACTTTTTCAGGACCTAGGGTCCCCATACCTGCCCTGTTTCGGGTGGCCTTAGATGTTTGAAATGGCTTCTCACTTCTGCTGTGAACATTTTCTCTCTGGCTCCAGGAGAAAGCCTCGCAGCGGAAGTAGTACTTTGTAGCCCTGGCCAGGTAGCTCAGTTGGATACAGCATTGTCCCACTACAACAAGGTTGCAGGTTCAATCCCCAGTCAGGGCACATGTAAGAATCCCCCAACGAATGTATAAATAAGTGAACCAACAAATTACTGTCTCTCTCTCTCTCTCACTCTCATCCATCAACAAAAAATTATTTACATAAAATAAAGAAGTAGCATTTTGATTGTAGGGTTTCCTGTTCCAAGGTCTCTTTCACTGCCTGCAAGTTGGTCTTACAGGAGGAATTGTCTGGGTCCCTCCACTTCCTTGCATTCTCTCTCTGTCGCGGGGCAGTCATGAACGCAGCCTACACTGAGCCTCCAGTTCCTTACCATAAGCCTATATGAAATATACATTCCCCAACGTGTCGGGCATGTGCATGGCATTCTTCCTATTTTCCAACACTGATGCTGGTTTTTCCCTAATTTTATATCCTTTGGTCATCCCATTCGACCCAGGGTGGAGGGCTGAGTGTTCGACGCCTGCACTTACATCACCCTCAGATGCAGAGGAATTACACAGTCTTACATTGAAATGCTTGTGGAAAGTATATGGCCTGTGATATCAGTTTCTTTAAAACACCTTGTAAACTTTCACTTTTGCAGAACTATCATAAATCTGTTTAATTCAACAGTTTACTCCAGTATTGCACTTAGAAGTACGGAGTTTTTCTGCTTGATCGAAACTGCACTGTTGGAAGTTGTTAAGAATATCACTGGTTGCAGCCACATTTCTTCATGTCTGATCATCAAATATTGTGAGAACTCACATGTGTGTCCACTTGGTGCCTTGAGGCTGCAGCTGACCCAGAAGTGCCAGCTGGGGTACAAGGCGTCAGGAAGACACTCTGTCCTCAAGCTGCTCGTGGTCACTGAGGAGCAAACAGTGGTTGAGTGACTAAGTGTTGGAGTATGAACCATCATGCCCTCTTTGCTCTCCCTCCCGACATGTGACCAATTTTTCAGTGGTTTTCACACTGACTCTGGGGAACAGCATCGAGAGGGTCAGAAATAGCCTGTGAGCTTTCTTTTAGTTTTTTAACCTGCAACACAGGTTTTTGAGACCCCAAAGGCAGGGTTGAGGAAAGCAGGTTATAACTTTATGCCCATGCAGAATTTTGAAAGAGTTCTCTATGTCACTTGGGCGGGCGGAGGGTGGGGTGAGGGGGAGGGTGGCATGCCTTTGGGGAAGGAGGAGAAGAGACCCTGAAGAGCTGGTGGTGTGAGATGGGGGTCAGATCTGGGAGTCCCTGTGAAGGACAGTGGGGTCCACACTGCAGATCCTCTGTGTCTTCTTCAGTCCAAGCCCTTGATGAGCTGTGAGAAGTACCTTTTGCCCTCTTTTCCATGGCTTGGGATAATTCTGTATCCCCCTCAAAACAAACACATAAACACACAAAACGTGCTGAGGGCCAGGACACCCTGAGAAGCAGTAGATGATGTGGAAGAGGAAGCCTCGGTTAGCTTAGGGCAAGAGTGAGCTGGAGGGAAACCTACAATGTGAGATTCTGAAACAGATTTTTATGTAGATGGCTGCTGAGCAATGACAGAAGGAAATGGTGCTAAGAGGGGCCAGCAAGGTGGGGCGCCACTGTGAGTGGTCTGACACCTAAACCCATGTCCTTCCGGGCAAGGCCAGCAAGGTGTGACTGATTACACAGGTGGAGTGAAGATTGTTGTGGGATTTAAGAACATAGTGTTTATATTCAGTATGAAATTGCCATCCAACAAAAGACTCCTAAATGTATTTATATGTAAAGTTTTTTTTTTGGAGGCATATGTATAACCATGTGTTTAATGAAAACTACCTTAATTAAAAATTTTTTTTTCATAAATTCAGTATCATCCTAGAGAAAGCTAATCTCCAAAGCACACAGAAGGGAAAGATGATGAGCATTCTAAAACTGAGCATAGTTCTGGTTGTGTGGTTCAGTTGGTTGGAGCGTTGTCCAGTACACCAAAAAGGTTAGGCAACAGTATGGATGGAACTGGAGAACATTATGCTAAATGAAATAAGCCAGTCAGAGAAAGATAAATATCACATGATCTCACTCATTTATGGAATGTAATGAGTAACATAAATTGATGAATAAAAACAGATCAAAAGACAGAGAGACATCGATCAGACTGTCAAACCTCAGAGGGAAGGTAGGGGAGTGTGGGGGTAAGGGGGAGAGATCAACCAAAGGACTTATATGCAAGCATATAGGCCTAACCAATGGACAACAGGGAGGTGAGGGCATTAGTGAGGGGGGGAGGGGAGTAACGTGGGGATAAGGACACATATGTAATAATCAATAAAAAATTTTTTTAAAAAAGGTTATGGGTTAGATTCCCAGTTAGGGCACATATCTAGGTTGCAGGTTCAATCAATCCCCAGGCAGGGTGGGATCAGGAGGCAATTAATCAATGTTTCTCTCTCTCTCATTCCCTTCTTCTTTCTCTCAAATAAATAAAAACCTATCTCTGGTGAGTATAAAAAATCTATAAAACTGAGCATAAAATATATATGATGTCTGTAGTATATAAACATATTTCTACCTGTAGGGAAAGTATGGTTTGTGGGATTTGGGGAGGGTTTTCTTTCTCATTTTTTAAGTTTTAAATAGTGAACATGTAGTTTATAATTTGAAAAAATATGATTATAATTTTCTTGAAAATAGGAATTTGAGATGTTCTGATGAATAAAGATTTTTTCTATAATTTTTTGTATAAATTATCTCAGCATATCTATCAAAATAACAAATGAAAACCTGAAATTGAGAAATTGAGGTGTTTTTTTTTTTTAATATATTTTATTGATTTTTTTACAAAGAGGAAGGGAGAAGGATAGAGAGTTAGAAACATTGATGACAGAGAAACATAAATCAGCTGCCTCCAGCACACCCCCCACTGGGGATATGCCCACAACCAAGGTACATATCCTTGACTGGAATCAAACCCGGGATCCCTCAGTCATTAGGCTGACGCTCTATCCACTGAGCCAAACCATTCAGGGCAAATTAAGGTTGTTTTAAAATTATTTTTATGAGCTTTGTGTTAAGGGGGAGATTGTTTTTGTTCAACCCCTTTTAAAATTATAACTTTATATCTTTAAAATTATATCTTTAAAAATTTGGCATTTTCATCATGGCTAATAACTTCTAAATGCTATTGCTCTTGTAAAAGGAAAAAAAAAAGTGATTCTTTGTTCTTGAAACCAAAGAGAAAGAATCATGTGCCTCTTTCTTCTAACTTACTTCATTCAATTTGACTTATTTTGACGTCTATTCCATGTCCTGTTTCAATAACCTGCTTGACATTGATCTCAACATTTCATGGTGGGAAGAAATTACTCTGAACATTTGTACCTTGTTCTTACAGTAAATGAAGTGCCACATACATTTCATATCTTTTCCTGCTAACCTATAACCCCTTGAAGATTTTGGTACTTTTCCATTATTAGCTCAAAGACATTTATCATTTTCCCTCTTGATTTATGCTGAGACCTCAATGATTGAGCCATGATTCTCAGGGTCATTACATAAAATTGCGTAAGTGCTTCATGACCAAACATAATTTCTTTAAACTTCCTGATGACAAACTAAAGAAGAAGTTGGTTTCCTAGCTTTTTCCTTTATAAAAGGACTGTGTTATTATAGTGGCACAATTTTAGCTACTGTGGTTTGATCTTCTGGGTGTGAAAAATACAAATTTTGACTTTAGAGATGACATTTTATAGTGGAAAGGATACTAGTGTTAGAAATAACAGACCTGACTTCTCATTCAACACTCAGAGACTTACTTGCTTACTCTTCTTAGACAAGTTACTTCACTTCTCTGAGTCTCTATTTTCTATCTTAAAGTGGTATTTAAAAAGCTTTCAGAAGTGTTGGGAGGATGAGAAATACACTGAGTACCTTGTGTGCAGTAAATGTTCAGCACATGTTAGTAATAGTTTGATATATCTGTGCTTTCTGTTCTGTCAATTCCTATGTTGGTAGTATGGCTAGCACTTCCTGAATGTGAATTACAACCATGGCTCTGAGTGCTGGAATTCAAGAAGGCATGGCTTGGGACACAGACGCTCTTATCTGCCTAATGGCCTTGAAAATTCAATTGCGTGCTTATTCACACATTTGCAGTGATTAAGTCAGAGAGCTGTCATACTTGACATTTGAACTACTTTGAAATACAACCCAGAGTCAGAAGATTGCCTTGTCATGTTAACTGTGAAACGCATTGGTTTGTAAGTTCAGAAGCTGTTCCTTGAGCACCTATAAAGGAACCTGGATACAGAGTGAAAAGGACAGGCAAGGGCCCTGGTTGCATAGCAATGGCTTTTGAGTGGGGAGAGAGTTAAGGCGGTGGGGGGAGAAGCCCAGATAAGTGAATAAATAAAATACACATTAGAGCTTGTTGGAAGTGTTGGTGTCTGGAGAGTAACAGATGACTTATTGAGATAGAGTGATCCTACCCCTGGAAGGCCTAGGGCAGGGGCTGACATTTAAGCTTCAATGAGACACAACAATTTCTACAGGGAGTAGGCACCAGTCTGGTACAGGAAATCAGAAAAGCAGAAGCAAGGAAGTCTAGGCACATGGGACATTTGATGGACATCCAGGCTATTGTCAGGACCATTATAAGCTTTTCTTCTATCATTCCACTTGTTGGATAAGAACCGGAGTGAGGTGAGACTTGTGACAGTTTGTGACTTTTGTTAGCTCTATCTAAACTAATAAAAGCGAAATATTAAAATTAACCGTTTCTCCGAGACAGGGTAAGCCACGCCCACCAGCCAATCAGAGCGGCTGTATGCAAATTAGCCCAGCCAACATGGCGGCCGCCACTCCCGGACCTGAGTAAACAGCCCTTTCCATTGCGGCAGCAGCGAAAGTGAAGCTGAGCTCCTCAGCTCAGCTCTGATTAAACTGCCTCTAGCGAAACACAGCTTTTTGAAACATTGTAACAATCACAGAATCCTCCGGAGCTGAAGGAAAGAGCAGTAACAATTGTTTCATTATAGACGCTGCGAGGTGAAGCAAAGAGGAGGCTTCGTTAGCAGTTAGAAGGCCGCCTTAAA
>PVJC01009561.1:25282-45731 GCA_004026665.1 Murina feae | reverse complement strand
TTTTTTTTTTTTTAAGCTTCTCCATCATCATCTGGAAAGAAAACATTCTAGAATAACATCATTAAAAACAGCTCTGATAAAGCACAGTCACTACTACATATCATAAAGCAGGTACAAGGTATTTTACATTCACAGAGGTATGATACAGTACTGCCCTACGTCTATAATACTAGAGATACAATTAAAAAGGCATTGAGACTTGATTCTGTTTCCCTAGCAGAGGCCCCAAGGGTGGGACGGCAGCTCTGGGAAGACGCACCTTCTCAGACAGGTTTTCCTCTCATTAGAGGCACAGTTCTAGGTACTGACTGCTCTTCATGAATATCACCTAAAAACCGTTTCAGAAAGACCAAAACGAACAAACAAAAAAAACAACAATCCCCCCACATACACACCTCATTGGATTCATATAAAGATGACCAAGTGGAGGCAGGCAAGACTCGCCCCAACCAATATTCACCAAACCCGCTGTGTGAGTGATCAGCGCTCCACAGGGGAGAAGCCCAGCAACACTTCACAGCCTGGGCCACAACCGAAGCACAGCATCCTTTCAAAAGGCAGCAGCAGCCGGGCACTGCCCACCCGGGCACGGTCAGGGTGCTGACACTATTTCCCCACCGCCGCCGCTCATCCGGGAAGAAGGGAGATCAGTTGCCATACATTGTGTTCAACTCATTACCATGTTATAAAAGCAGCAGGCTGCCCGGGGCAGATGTAGGCTCCTCTGTGCAGCCCTAGTTCTTTAGCTCCTCACCACCATGCCCACCAACACCACTACCATATCCACAGGCCGGAAGGGAAAGTCACTGCTGTGTTATCAGCTGGGACCAGGTGCTATTCGGGCTGGGCTACTGCTCTGCAGTGTTATTTCTTGATTTCTGGTGTCTTATTCTAACCATAAGGACTGAGTTCTGAATGGCACACACTCCAAGAACGCGTGCACGTGTTTGTATGTAAATCCAGACTGAGATGCATGGCCATCAACAGCGGGTGTGTTGTGTAGTGGGTGTGAGCTGGCAAAGCCTCATTGTACAAGTGCGGCCTGTGTCAGGGTGAATGGCTCCTTTGTCCCCCGTGCACCTCTGAGCTCGGGATAGGATAGCGTCACAGACCACTTTACCCCTTTGGCTGCTGGCATGAGCTTGTCTGCACCCTTCCTTCTTCCCCTCCCCTCCTCATGCCCCTGCAATAAACCACAGCCTTTTAAGATTTTGTTTCTTCAGTTTTGATGGCCTGAGGTTTGATGGGTCCAGTCCGAACAGGTTTGGTGGCCATGGGGGGTGCAGGAGGCTTTTCTTCTACTTTTTCCTGACAGACACCAGGAGCGTCAGTCAGTGCTTCAGGAGGTTTGCTTGAGTCGCCGTCCACCTTCGGGGCCTTGCCACCTATCTGTTTGCTCTGTTGTTGTTCAGAGAAGAAGCGCTGCGTGGACTGAAGAACCTCTGCTCTCTGCTTTGCCTTAAAGAATGAGAAACAACAACTGAAGATGCTGCAGCATCACCAAAGCCTGTCAATCACTCAGTTTGAATTCTTTCACCAATCATCAATAGCTTTCCCACGCTGGTTTGGTCCAAACCAAAAGTACCTCATTGATTTTTCAGCTTTTAATGGATAGATTTCTTCCTATCTCTGAAAACATTCAGTGATTTTTCCTTTAATATTTGAAAAAACAGGACCACCTCCCACCACCTTTCCAAAGTTTGCCCTCTTATAAAGCAACAAAGTAGGAAATGCTGTTACTTTGTATTTTTTTGGGGGGACAAACCTTACTGATACCACATATTACCTAGGGAGCCTGCTTGTGAACTTGAAAACATTATGTTACACTTAAAACTTCTAGTTATCAGTATGTGGTCTACAATAAAATGAAAAGGAAGCACTTATATTGTGGCATTACCAACACCTAGGACCAAATGTCTTGTGGCTGAGTCCTCTTCCCACAGCTCTCTTCTGCAGGGGAAGAGCATCAGAAATTAGTAACTAGGACTTCACTGCATCACTAAGTTCTGATAGCTCCTACCACACTCTGAGCTGGTAAAATAACTGCCTCGTTTTAATGACTACATGCCCCAAGTTTATACTTACGCAGACCTAGGAGTTATACCACTGTAACATACGTTTCTACACCTCTTGCATATAAACCCCCCCACATGTTCTATACTACCCAAAGATCTGAAACCATTTTGAGGAAATCTGTGCCCTCCTCCACCCTATTATTAAGCTCCAATGCCATTCCCAACATGAGAATTTATGAAAAATCAACTGCCAAGGAGCCAGGAACAAAACGGGAAACCAAGGCCAAAACAGTGACCAGAGATTTCTACACAGACCAGTATCTGTGAGTTATGAACAGAGGGAGACTCTAGGCGCACAGCCTTAGTAAAGTAGGGGACTCTAGGCGCAGAGCCTTAGTAAAGTTTCACTGCAGGGTACTCTTTAAATGTGTTTACTCAGGATCAGAAACAAGAGATATCAACCCAGAAAGAAACTCCAGCCAGTCAACCAAATTCTCTACAGGATTATCATAAACATGTTTCTAATCCAGAGTAAAACCAACCGCGGCCATGTCCCTGTTCGGAAGCAGTAAGCTTTTCTTTGTTATAGCCTGACTGGATACAGATTGGTGACAAAATAGGCAAAATTATGAAGACCTCTAAAGTCAAGACTAAGTAAACAGATATAAACGACTCAACTGGCTGTACAGGCAGACAGGTAAGGTTTATGCTACAAAACCATCCCCACACAGACTCCTCAAGGCACTCCTGCATCAGCACACCTCACAATCACCAGTGCCTTGTATTGCGAAGGATCCCAAAGTGCTTTTGTGAGTTCTTCTCTACAACTACACAAACTGCTGTGGAACAAGCCACCGCAGGTGGCAGGTAAAAAGGAGTATGAAAACAGTCGAGAAGAAAATTGGATGATTCAGGAAAGAAGAATCAAGCCAGGCATCATGTCTTACCCATTCCAGAGTTTTCTCTGAAGCATGATTTATATGTTAACTTTGGAAAGGGGGTCAGGGGGGTTGGGATGGGAAGATGGGAGCGGAAAACAAACAAACAAAATAAACAAAAGGAAACGGGAAACCTATGTCCATATTACTTTTTTTACTATTTCAAAAATGTAGCAGATAAACTCAGATCTCCCTCAAATATTTATTTTATAAGCAATTCATTTGGCCACAGAATTTAAAAATGTTAACCTGTTTGTTAACAATAGTTGCAAAAGAAAAAAAAAACAGGTGGGGGGAATAGGGAGAAAAATAAAATAATAATAATAATTTAAAAAGGAACGAATAAAAGCAATTAGCTTGGTGAAGTCTGCTGAGACAATGAATGCCTGGATATGCAGTTATGGGTCCAGAGCATCGTAAGACATGGTTCAGAGACAGACGGTTGCTCTGGCGGCTGCCAACACTGTACTAACCTTCATGTCTTGTTCAGCCTTCAGCGCAGCCTGGGCCTGATTGCCTCTGACTCCAGACAGTGATCCACAAGGACCCCTGGCTACATGTGGCAAACGAGCATGGCTCATGAGGCCTGTGGTCAGCGGAGGAGGCATCTGACTGGCCAGTGCCATTGGCGGCCTCTGAACGGGCGCTGGGAAGGTGTTAGTATGTGGGGCTCTTACCAATGGAGGGACCAGGTTAGGCTGAGAGAGAATCTGAGTGAAAAAAACAAAACATACAACATTAAACTGTTAAAAAATTTTATTTTGCCAACTAGACCAGGTTGGCTTATCCCAGAGTCAATGTGCACCAATTCCGCCATGAAAGGAAGTGTACGGATCTGTGCGCTCTAGCATCGGGACAAGAACCGCAGGCCATGCTGGGAGAGTCTATGGGAAGACAGTGCAGCATGCCAGTGCCCAACTACAGATTCTGAACGGGGTCAGGGAGGCTATTACACAGGATACCTTTTTGAAAAGATGTAATTGCAGAAAAGGCATACACCTACTCCACACATAATCTAAAGCTAAATAAAAATGCTACTTGGCAAATATTTCAGGTGCCAATTCTAATTTGTGAGTGTTCTTATCAACTTTAGTTAGTCCTTCCATCTGATTAGCAAAGGGAAGAGAAGCCAACATTTTAATACATAGACTAGACTATCTTTTGGAAAATTTACCTCACCTATAGTTGTAATAAAAAACACAAATGAATAACAACAAAACCAACCCCCAAAACAAACAAAAAACCCTAGGAAACTTTAAGCACTGGGACCCTTCTCTGAAAAGTCAACTTCTTCAAAAAGATAAAAGGAACAGGACTGAAATAAAAGGATCAGAGTTGTGTGGGGAATCTTTCGACTATTTCTATTGTCTGCTTTAGAACTATATAGCTAACCGTGTCTAGCTAAAACTCCTACAGTCTATACTTGAATGTTATAGATTTACTGTTCAGTAAGAAACTGCTTCTCATTAAAAACTGCTTCTGAACTAGTTATAATAGGGCAAGATTATAAAATCAGAGAATTCGCCAGGTTAGCAAGCATTTGCAAGTAAATCATACTCATTTCTCACTTGTATCTGCCCACCTGGGGTGCAAACTGTGTAGGAAAAGGCTGTGTCATTCTCACAGTGGCAGGGGCTGACGGGAACTGCTTCTGATAGACAATGCTGCTCATTTTGCTGGACTGGCTGTTCGGACTTGTGGAAGTGGCCCTTGGAAAGAAGTCGTCACTGGTCAGTATGGCAGTGCCGGGTTAATGATGCTATTCGATTTGTAGACAGTGTGCTTGGCAGACTCATCATACTTGGTAGTTGATGAGAGAATTACCAAGGTGAGTTACCAAACATCACAGTAGTGGAAAGACATTGGAGGAGCAGAGGTGAGAAAGGATACTGGCTATATTTGCCCTGTATTAAAAAGTTCTTCTTCAAATACAGTATAACAAATATATTCTTAATAATTCAATAGCTTAATATTTCCCATAAAACTATCAGAATGTCTGTGCTTACCACAGGACTGGCGACACTGTATGCATCTAACAAACAAAAGGTAACCAGTTATTGGGAATTCTGTAGCAAATGCAAATGCCCACTTTACCGGAAGGGACTAGAGGTGGGTGTGGTGCTTCTTCCGCTGATTGGAGGTGTGCCTGGTTTTATATCAATGCCGCTTCCAAAGGCTTTTAGTTCCATTTCAGACATCTGAGAAAGAGCATAAAATAAACCTAACATTTCTGCATCCCCATAAGCTAACCTGCTGTGTAGTGTTCTATATATGAAGACTTAATCTAGCAAAGGGTAAAGAGCCTCAGCTACAAAACCCTATAGTTTCAAGTTCCATGGCATTAACAGGCCAAATGTGTGGCTGAAAAGTCTGAGAGGCAGTATCAGTCCAATTCTGCCACAACATTTGTGAATTCTTTGTTATGAGGTAAAACAAAGAGGGGGCCAAACACATTAGATTCTCAAAGAAACTGTCCATTTCTCTTCACTTACTTTCCCGGTGGTTGCGATCATGCTGTGCTGGGTTCCAGCAGGGATTAATCCCCTGAAAGGCTGGCTGACTTGTGCAGGGCGACTCAGGCTCTGGGCCTGTGCTTGGGGGGCGGTGTGCTGTAATGGAGGCTGAAGAGTCTGAGGCAGAGCAATTAAAGGCTGTCCCGTGGATCCAAAGTTAGGCAAGGAAAGCTGGGATGCTGGTAAAGGTACTGTAACCTAGGACATGAGCAAACAGAAACTGTAGCCATTTGCTTACACAGAGCCCGTTGTACATATATCCCTATAACTATAACACAATTTCAAATTCTTTTAAGATTTTAAACAGAAAACATCAATATATTAAGTACATTTCACATATAAGCTTTTGCTTAGTAACCATCTCCATTCTTTTTTCAAAGATGCTCAACAGTATGCCCTGGTCGGGTGGCTCAGCTGGTTGGAGCATCATCCCATACACCAAAAAGCTGTGGAATCTGGAACATGCCAGATCGGGGCATGTACGAGATGTGCCTTCCTCTCTTTAAAAATCAATAAACACATCGTTGGTGAGGATAAAAAAAAAAAAGTAACAGTATAACAAAACAAATTAGCAGATGAGAAACTGAAATATCTTTTAATTAATCTATAGTACATGTCAAACAAGCTCAAAATACAATAAAATCATGGGATACAAGTAAGAAAGTAGTTATAACTTCCCAAATAGCAATTTATTTTGAATGTCAATAGGTAATATATAGGTATGAGTTATCACCCCTAAAATAGCCACCAAAAATAGTTATGAGAAGATGACTAAGGCTTGCTTCTCTCACCCAGCCCTCCACCAACTTTTAAAGCATAGCTGATTAATGAAATTTTCAGAACAGTTTTAAAAATTTACACTTTTCACTGATTATAATTACAATCATACATGTAAGGAATGTGTTTGTCATGTACCTTCTGCTGCACTACCCTGGGTGCTACAGTGACCACTGATGGTCTTTAGTCTTCTTTCTTCATCTCTAGTGGGAAGTTAAAGCACCTATCACTTCCCCGTAACTGCCTCTCCCTAACAATAGCCCTCGAATGTTTACATTCATGGACTCCTTTGTTAAAATAAACAAGTACATGAAAACCCATTAAAAAAAAAAAAGGATAAAAAGTGAGGGTGGAAAAACGGGTATTGTGGGACCAACCAGTGCATGGATCCTCTGGAATTCCTAGGACACCAGAGAAAAGTCTAAAAACTATCACACATCTCCCTATCTTGGTTCTGTTTAAATTCCGAACAACAGAAGCAACAACAACAACAACAACAACAACAATAATGATAAAGAAAATTGAGGAAATTTACCATGCCATAGTTTACCTGCTGGAGAGTACTCGGTGACTGGGCAGTGTTATAAAAATTTGTCTGACCAGGCTGTTGTACTTGTCCAGAATAAAGATTTGAAGCCTGGGTAAGATTTGCTCTAGCCTAGAAAAAATTTAATAAGAAAACAACAATAAGATTTAAAAAATTTCCAATTCAGATACCAAGGTTATGGCTTCAAAGGAATCTGGAAGAATTTCAGTGTTAGATCAAAAGGAAGACCTTAGTTTTCCATTGTCTTTTAACGTTTTTTTTTTCTTTAAAAACTGCCCTTAAATCACCTGCTGGCTAAGACTGCAACAATAGATGGTGCATGCTCTCGTTCCGGCTATAATTACCTGGAGAAGATGTGTATCGATCAGCTGGGAGCCTCCCAGTCCTGATGCCTGACCCAGCTGATGTTCATACAGTATAGGAATAGGCTGAGTACTGGAAGTTTGTTGAAAAGCAAGACCCGACTGTGCTTTGGCAAGTTCCTGGTGCTGGACAGCTGGGAAATTGTGGATGGCAGTACCAGAAAGGACCACAGATGGCTGGGACAGGTTGCTCTGCATAAAGGCCGGCTGAGATCTACATCAGTATTGAAGAGAAAAGGATGTGTTAAAAGTTAATTCTACCTGGAATCTGGGAACCTTAAGACTCACTAACCTAAATGTCCAAGTACTATACTTAGCGTAAGAGGCAGTGACCACAGACCTTGTCTAAGGTACCTATTTCAAGCGTTAGTGCCCACTATATAAAAATCCTGGAAAAAACCTTCTTCTTCCCAGAAACCACAAAGATTTTTTTCTTCTTGAACAACCAGAATGATTCTCTTTTCATGTGTTCATTAGCAAGTAAAGAATCAAACCTCCCTACCGTCTTCTCTTTAGTATTGACATTCCATTTAATTTACAGCACCAAGAGCTCTGACTTGCATCGTCTGTATTTCATTATTTCCCCTCCTACATTTCTTACAAGAGGCCTCAAGACCTCTATGAAATGAGGCAGAGTACTAGTTCACATTAGAATTATTCAGAAGTATTTTCTTTCTTTAAATTGAGGTATAATGGACATATATACCTATATAAAGATTTGGTATTTGCATATATTGCAAAATGATCAACATAGTAAGTTAGTCAACACTGGTCACCATACAGTTACAAAATTTTTTGATGAGAACTTTTAAGATTTACTCTTTTAGCATCTTTAAAATATGCAACATCAATATTATAATCAAAGGGTGCAAACTTCCAGTTATAAAATAAGTCACTGGGCTGAAATGTACTCCATGGCAACTGTTTGAAAATTAAAAACAGAACAACCTCCTGCCCAATGCTGAAATATGACTTGGAGTGGTGAATACACAATATAGTGTACAGATGATGTGTTGTGGAAGTGTGCAGCTGAAACCTGCATAATTCTGTTAACCAGTATCACCCCAATAAATACAATAAGAATCTATCTATATAAAAACCTAAGTGACCATTACAACCAGACGACCAGCCAGTAGGTATGATGTGCATGGACCACAAGGGGGCAGATGCTCAATGCAGAAGCTTTCCCCTGGTGGTTAGTGTGCTCTCACAGCCAACCTCCCTTGGTCCCTTTCCCTGGCCAGCCAGCCCTGCTCCGATCAGGACTGGGCAAGCGGGCCCTGATTGCCGGCCATGCTGAGGGACCTCACACACTGGGCCTCTAGTATTAAAATTTTGCTCTGTTAAACCGACGTGTGGCAGGAACAAAAGCCACCGAGCAGGAGTGCTAGTCTAGAGTCCTAAGTAATTTTGAAGTCTATTGCGCTGGCAGATATTAATTCAGGGATTTCCTATGAGTAAACACAAGCTGATTAGGTTGAGAGCAAGGAGTAGCAGAAGTATGTGGTAGAGATACAAACTGCTTTTGAAGCCTAAACCTGTGTCTTCCAACACAGTAGCCATATACTGCTTACCCTATAGCCCTAGTAAACAGTTTGGTCTTTCCAGACACTTGTCACAATGGGAAGCCCAGATACAGAACGCCAGTGCACTGCTACCCCATCTCCCAGGCTATGGAAGACATTGTTAAGCAATCACTGACCTCTTGTCAGAGCTGAAAGGCAGCTGCAACTTTCTAACGATGTTTCAAGCAGCCAGTAACAATTCAAAGGAGATTCGATTATGAGATTATTTGCTATTTCTGAATTAGAAATTAAAAATTTTTAATCACAGATTCCAAGATAACCTCAAATTTAATAGTGTAAGAGATGGCCTGTAATTTCTACTTGGAGTAAATACTTTTGTTTCTAATGGGAGAGAATTTCTTGGAATAACCAAACTAAATGATGGAGTAAATACCAGAAAATAAAACATCATATATAATTAATTATACAGATATACTAAATTCTACCAAAGAATCTTTAATCAAAAAATGAAAGTGAGCACAGCAGTGTGGCTCAATGGTTGAGTTTCAACCTGGGAACCAGAAGGTCATGGTTTGATTCCCGGTTAGCACATGTGTGTGCAGGATGTGGGCTCGATTCTTAGTAGGGAGGCGTGCAGGAGGCAGTCAATGGATGATACTTATTATGGATGTTTCTGTATCTCTCTCCTTCTCCCTTCCTCTCTGAAATCAGTAAGAACATATTTAAGTAAATAAATAAATAAATGGGAGAGCCACATTTTTAGAGTTTATTAATAATTATGTGCTGCTAAGAAAGTTTAATTAGCTGAAACTAGCTTTTTTAGGAATGTAATTTGTGTAATCTAAAAGAAATAAGCTATTACCAATTGATGCCAAGTTTAATCTATATAGAGTATAAAAATTCTATCTGAACCACATCAAAACCCAATTTATTTCTAAAAGCTAATGCTGAACTTTGCAACCATTCTAAGCTGCCCTAAAGAAATACTTTATTTTTCTTTTTGTGGGTTTAGAGCCATCAAATGACTATGCCACAATGCTGACAGAGCTATGGGTTTTGCTCATGCCCCCCACTTCCACTCTCATTAAGTTGGAGATGAGACCACATGGAGTTGAATCCAGGCTCTCACTGATGTGTAATGTAACCTCAGGTTAAAACAAACCAACCAACCCTTCAAGTACAAACTTGGCATGTCAAATGGGGACGACAATCCACCTTATATGGTTTTGTGAGGACAAATTTTCTAAGATACTGCATGTAAAAGGCTGAATAGTGATCACATATATCACCACTACTTCTCTTCCTTGACCAACCCTCTACTCATCTTTTATCACACTCCGCCCTGGCCTCAGCCCTTATACAGCAGACTTGGGTTTCCAAATGTTAGCAGCAAGATGCACTTAAACCTTTAGGTCCCTTAGCAGCTATTTTCTATGATTACAAATTGTCATGGGACTGTTGTTACTCTCCAAGAAATTTTGAGGCTTGACTTTGTTCGGTAAAGTCTGACTAAAATGACCACAGACTGAGGTTCATAATCAACACTATTAACGATTTAATGTAGTTTATAAGAGGGTTATCCTAGCTCATAAAGGGAAGGAAGAAGCAGTAGGAATATGGCAAGAAAGCTCAGCAATTACAATGTTTCCAACCCACAAATGTATTTTAAAGCGTTTTACCTATACGGTTGAAGGGAAGAACTGAATAATTCCTGGGCCTGGGAAACAGCGGGTCCAGCACCCAAACTCAACTGGGCTTGGTGCTGCCCCTGCAGTGGTGCGTAAATAGGAATCGGGATCTGCTGAACCGAAGTGGGCTGCCATGCAAGGAGAAAATGGTATGTGAGCACCATGTATACAACTCACGACACGTGGGAAAATAAACTTAGCTGTGAAGAATAAATGATTAATACCACATACCAGTTTTCTTTAAAACCAAATGTAAACATTTTCCTTTCAATCCATTACTTGATTCTACATTGTTAACCATCAACAATGGGAAAGTTTTAACATTTTGCTTATACATCCTAGGTAATCATGGTTTGTCCTATATTGTTAAAAGGATTATAACTTCAAAGAGTTTATTATTTGTAGCCCAAGATAACTACTACACCATAAAAATGAAAAGAACAACTGCATGATGGAAGAAGTATGTAATGTTTACCTGAGAAAGACCTGGTTGGAAGCCTTGCTGCTGAGCCAATGATGGTGGAGCCAATCGTGCATGCTGGGTATTGAATAAATGACTGGTGTCCATATAGAAAGCTGGGATTTGAGCTATAGACCATTAGGAAAAAAGAACCAGTCTTAAGTATCTAAATTTCAGAATTTAGACAGGTATATGCAAATTACAACAAGGAAACTCTAGTGCTTGTGAAGGTGTAGAAAAATATGACACTCATATACTGCCAACGGGGTATAAAATAGAAAAATTTTACATATTCTACTAAAACTGAAAATGAACCCATCTGTTTAATAGCAAGTCCACTCCAATTTTAAATCTACCAACTAGAATTTAGCAAAATATTTAACAGAACTGATATTTAATAACTGAAAGAATTTGGCACGGATTTAAAAATGTATTTAAATTGATTTTTAGAGAAAGAGGAAGGGAGGGAGAGAGGGAGGGAGGGAGGGAGGGAGGAAGGGGGGGGGAGAGAGAGAGAGAGAGAACACATTGATGTGAGAGTCACATCGGCCAGGGTTGGTATAGATTTTTAACAGCTTTCTTTTCTATGTATTATACACATTATTTTATTATTTCCCATTTTTATGTTTTGAAGGACTTCAATATTGTTTTTAATTTACCATCATTATAAACAATACTATAATGAACGCCCTCATGCACATAGCTGATTAATAAGTTTATGTATATTTTATACAGATAAACTTATTAACTATAAAACTGTTACTACAGTGTATACACATAAAATATCCTGAGATAACTTTCTGAAAGAATTATGTCTATTTATATATTCTCACCAGTAAGGTATTTTAAGAGCTCAATAAAATACCTATGATCCTTATGGACCCTGGGCATTAAAGATACTGGTTATCGATCTTTCTATTATTCCCATATGGAAAGGTAAGAAATTGCCTATTTATTTTGAATTTAAATCATTAGTGAGTTTGAATATTATCCAAATGTTTATTTACTACATATTTAATTCAGATTAACATTGTGATATTTAGTAATACAAGTTACCCTGCTCCCAATAGACAATTTTTTCTTCTTTGCTATTGTTAGGTTTATTCTTACCTATGAACTTTATTATCAATCTGTGAAGTTCCAGATAACAAACTTTTATAATATGACTGGAATAATATCAAATGCATGTTATTTTCCAAATTATTGGACACTAACTTGTCTAATATATGTGTAAGAAATAAGTGCCACGAGCCCTAGAGTGCTTATCAAGGAGAGAGAGCAGTCAATAATACCCAGAAATAAATTTGCAAAGCAGATAAAAGATATTTAAGCTTGAAGTGTAACTTAAAAGAGAAAAAGCATTCAAAAAGTCTTCATTTTGTCAATTCCTTATATTCAAGTGTAAAAGCCTTACCTGCTGCAGACTGAGACACATAGACCTGTGGACTCTGTTGCTGCTGGGCAATGAGGGAAGGCATACAGCTTAGCTGTGAAAAATGACTTGCAGAAGGCAGGCTGCTTGTCTGTAATTGTTGGGGCTTTACTTTACAAATATTAGGAGGGTCTGATGTGGTTGTAGATTTTGTACTCAGAGAAGAGGTAGTGTATGTACCAGCTCCTATATTTGGGAGAGAGATAAAATAAGGGAACAATGTAATATATTTTAAAGGACTGATGTTGTTCATAGTAAAGTAAGTCAAGTGCCAACCAGAAACTAGAAAACTAATGTTTATGCCCACCATGTAATTAGATACTCTGGGCCAAAAGGGGATATGAGGATTATATCACTATCATAATTATCTCTATCTAACTATAGCTTACCCTCTCTCCAGCACTGACTCCCTACATACCTTTAAAAAACACACACAACTATTAATAAATATGTGTCATTATAAAACTTGAAAGATCAATTATTTCTGTTGGTCAATGAGTTCTAATGACTGCAATACTGAAGCAAATGACAACACTGGTATTTGACTAAAGAGAGATATAATCATTTTCAGATGTTTAATGATGTTCTATATAAGAGAGCATTAGATCAAACTACCTTAGCTGTTCAGCTTAAGTCTCTACCAGTAATATGACAAGATGGCCCTCATGAAAAAAATGTATCCTCGTTGAGGGACTAGGGAGAAACTATAGACCTGGAAAAAAGGAAGTAGCTGGATTCCACAGAAGTAGGAAGCTTTGCAGTCTCTATTTCCTAATCTTCCTACACACTCTTCTCCAGTAGACTGGGGCCCAAGCAAGAGCCAGTAAGCAAAATAAAGATGCCTTGCAAATGGGTAGTGAGGAATGTTTGCACAGAGGAAGAGATATATAGTTGGAACACCACTTTGATTAGAATCTCTGGATCTGTCTTAATAAAGAATATATACTTCTGATTCTAGATCAGGGGTGGAAAATCTTTTTTTCTCCCAAGGGCCATACAAAATTATTAACTTAAAAATTAGCCTGGCCCTAGCGGGCGTGGCTCAGTGGATACAGCGTTGGCCTTCGGACTGAAGAATTTCAGGTTCGATTCCAGTCAAGGGCATATGCTTAGGTTGTGGGCTCGATCCCCAGTAGGGGGCATGTAGGAGGCAGCCAATCAATGATTCTCTCTCATCACAGATGTTTCTATCTCTCCCTCTCCCTTCCTCTCTGAAATCAATAAACATACATTTAAAAAAATTAGCCTGCTATATTTGATCAAACATTTAACTGACCCCTGATGCTTTGGCAGCGTCAGACCAAATGATTTCTCGGTCCTTATACTGCCCATGGGTCTCCCACTCCTGTGAACTCTAGCATAACCCAATGATCAGTTGTTTTAGTACTTACAATTAGCAAAGAGTGCCAGAATATTGAAAAGCAGTACTACCATCAGTAAACAAGAATCAAAGAAGGTAAATTCTTTGCCTGATATATTTTATAACTATTAGAAAGGAGTTTTCTCACTGCTTTGGAAATATGAGACTATCAAGAAGGTTGAAATCAAGTCTGTTTTCAGTAAAAGAAACAATCTGTGACTCTGAGAACTGTAAAGCCCCAAATGACAGGACTGTACACCAATGAAAAACTGAAGGAAGAAAATCACCTTCTAATCGGGATGCTGCTGGACTCTCCTTACCAACAAAGAGAACCAAAACCAAAATACGAGTGGGTATCATCTATTCAAAACACCAACTGGAGACTCTCTACCCCAACCCTTCACCAGAAAATGTCAACCCAATAGATTTAGGCCAATAGCTCCTTCAAATTAGAGAGAGCAAAAAACTTAAAAACTGTTTAATTCTATGTTATTTCTGAGTTGCTTCAATTAGCTGTATGAGTTCAAAAATAAGTCAAAAGGTAAATTTTGTAAAAAAAACTTAAACACGATACAATTTTTTTCACCAATTACTTATTAATAATTGTAATAGGGGATGGTAGGGGAGAAAGGAGGAAGAGAAGGTTCAGGAAAGTGTTTTAGTAAACCAATAAGCATTTGCTCAACTAAAAGTAGGAGAGGGCAAAGAGAGGGGAGGATAAGAATGGCATAATTTGATGTCTTTTATAAATAACTAGAGGCCCGACGCACGAAATTTGTGCAAGAGTAGGAGGCCTTCCTTCCCCTAACACGGGCTTCCCTCCAGCCGTGGTAGGTACCCGGGACCCGGACTTCCCTGGCAGCTCTGGAAGGTTGTCTAAAAGGACGTCATTATGCTTTTATTATTACAGATACTTTTTGGGGAATAATTAACAGAAAGTGACCCTAAGAAATTTGAACTGAAGATACTGAAAGGAAAGGTACAAAGACTTCCACCTGACAGTGACGTTGTGGGGGTGACCGAGGCAACAGGGATCTGAGGCATGGATGCACTGGAGAAGGAGTTGTAATTTGCACTGCTCGGGCCACTGGCACTACTGCTGACACCACTTGCAATTGGAGGGGCTGTGGAAGTTACTGGAGATCCCTTTTCACGCACATTTGGAGAATTCTCCCAAGCCTTCCGTGCAGACTCCATCTGCAATAAAATGAAGGAAAATATCACTATGCAAACATAGACTACACATATATACATAAATATACTCACGTGTGTACATATATAAATTCTAAATATCTTTCAGAAACCCCAAAGTAAACGATGAAGACCCTAGAGTTGTTTGTTTTTTTAAAGATAATTTTTTTTTAAATTTCTGACACCTAATTAATTTTTTTTCAGGTTGGCCACCCCACTGGGAGATGTTACTATTTTTAAAAAAACCATATTTTTATTGATTTCAGAGAGGAACACAGAGAGAGGGATAGATAGAAACATCAATGATAAGAACCACTGATTGGCTGCCTCCTACACATCCCCTAGTGGGGATCAAGCCCACAACCTGGGCAGGTATCCTTGACCGGACCTGAACCCAGGACTCTTCTGACTGTAGGCCGAAGCTCTATCCACTGAGCCAAACTGGCTAGGGTGACCCTAGAGTTTTCAAACCTTTCATTTTCCCCTTTATCTTTGCTCTTTTATTTAAATTGGGAGGCAGTGGACTATAATGGTGTCTCCACAGAAAGCTGTGGACGGCTCTGGCAATCAGGCCAGTGACATATAAAGTCACAGCTCCTGTATCATCTAGATCCGAGTCCTTACCCTGACCAGCAACTAAGGGAACGGAAATACCACGCCTCTTCAGGAGTGCTTTAAGGCTCTGATTCTAGTAGGAAAGGTACTAAAGCCCCCCATCAATAACCATTCCCTATACTGTTCTTAAGCCAACAGTTCTCAAATGGCAGATGACAGGCACCTTTTGTTTGACTGTTTTATGCTCATAGTGTTTGACAAGTTAACGTAAGTAGATCGGTTTTAGGCTTGAGTGCATCAGAGATACTTGTTTCACATCAAAGCCTCCTTGGGCATTTCAGGTACTGACTGCCGCCATTTGGCTTTGGGGCTCCTGATTTTAGCAGTAGCTCCCTAGTTTCTTAAAAGGAAGCACAGTCTTATTTCAATCATATTCAGTCTCTCTACAGACATAAATGCAAGCCACATATATAATTTAAAGTTTAGTAGATGCATTTAAAAAAATAGAGGTAATTCTAATTTTGATAACATTTATTAGACATAACATAAAAATGTATAATCACCATTAAAGCTGAGATGTTTTAATGTTTTAAAAAATATTAACATGTCAGACTCAGTGTCTATTTTATTTTATACTGAAGCACATACTGGACCTGAACTAGGATCAGCCACATCTAGTGCACAGTGATTTTAACCACAGAGGCTGATGGCCACAGAGCTGGAGAGCACAGATGCAGATTCTCACTATCCTAAGGCTATTTGAACAGGAAGGAAACACATAGGTTTTGACATTTTTAGTCTTAGTAGTTGAGATACTGGGTGGGCCAAAAGGAAAACCCAAGATAATATATAAAATTCAGTTGCAATGATTCACATAAGATTTTTTTTTACAAGATTTTTATAGTACTGCTAAGAAGTTTGCAGTTCTTCAAGTACCAACTTGTAAAACTTTAATCTTATTTTAATTGTGAGAATTTGAGAAGAATTACATGCCTCCCTGCTTTTCTGTTAAAACACACACTAGATGTAATTTAACCTTTTTCTTTAAAAAAAAAAAATGTATTTTATTGATTTTTTACAGAGAGGAAAGGAGAGAGACATAGAGTTAGAAATATCGATGAGAGAAACACCGATCAGCTGCCTCCTGCACACCCCTACTGGGGATGTGCCCGCAACCAAGGTACATGCCCTTGACCGGAATTGAACCTGGGACCTTTCAGTCCGCAGGCCGACACTCTATCCACCGAGCCAAACCAGTTAGGGCTAATTTAACCTTTTCTTAATGACTAATGACATCTCCATAAATTTGAAATATAAGATAATCCATATTTGCTTGAGTTTTCTCACTATTACCATGATTGTTTCACGTGTTTTACTTTAAAACAAGAGTTGTTGTTTTTCTTTGGGGGGGAGGTGGAGGGCAGGCCTAAAAAAATTATGAAGTTAAACATAATGCAATTTGCAATCTGAGATTTTTATGGTTTAGAGTTTTTTTTTTAATACAGAGCAATGTTGTTTATACCAGTTCTGTTGTGTTGAAAATGCATTAAGTCATGTCTAATCAAACCTGCATAATATATATAGGTCACATACATTTGGCTCTATTTCATTTCTTTTTTAAAAAAAAAAATAGATTTCAGAGAGGAAGGGAGAGGGAGAGATAGAAACATCAATGATGAGAATCATTGATTGGCTGTCCCCTGTACACCCACTACTGGGATCAAGCCTGCCCTGACCAGCAATCAAACTGTGACCTCCTGGTTCATGGGTCAACGCTCAACCACTGAGCCACACCAGCCAGGCTATTTCAATTCTTAAGCAGCAAGAAAATTCAGATAACCATTTTGGAAATTCAAAAAAATTTACTTTTCCTCTCAATAAATATACTGTAAATAATACCCACATAACAGAATTTTTCTATACCTTATATGTTACCCAGAAGGATGTCAGAAGTACAAATAAAGAAAAAATTTTACGTTAATGAAATTTAAAGTAATTAAAATTATATTATTTCTTCTTGGAGTGTTAAAAACATTGAGTGAGCCCTAGCTGGTTTGGCTCAATGGATAGAGAGTCAGGTTCGATTCCAGCCAAGGGCACATTCCTGGGTTGTGGGCTCAATCCCCAGTAGGGGGCGTGCAGGAGGCAGCCAATCAATAATTCTCTCTCATCATTGATATTTCTATCTCCCTCTCCCTCTCCATTCTTTTCTAAAATCAATAAAATATATTATAAAAAAAAAAACATTGAGTGAAAGGCAATGTTGAAGGGTTTTTCTGAAGAATTAACAACTGGCCTAAAGATTAATGGTATTATATTTATTTATGTGGCATTAGACTACTGCCTTGAATAATATAAATACATAAGATGAAACAGACTGAGATAGTCAGTCATTCAAGTGGAATAGGAATTGGCAGTCAGTAATAAGAATTGGGTAAAGACGATCAGCACAAATTTTATAGTCCCAGGCGACACTCATTAAGCCTCTTACACAGAAGTTGGAGAACAAAGGGTCAAGTAGTCAGGAGGCTGGAGACTCAAACAGAAAGAGTCTAACAGTGAACACTGTCCACATTGTGAAACAATTTTGTTTCCTACTCACTCCTGACGACCATCAGAAAGATTCACTGACAACCAGAGCCACATTAGGAGGTCCAGCTATTACACATATAATACCTAGGTTTAAAAACCCCTCACTTAATTCCATGTCTGCATTTTTTTAACAACTGACTAATCTTGAGGTGAACTCATTGAATATACTCTCAAACAACTCAAATATAACAAAGCATTAATAACATAGCTCAACATTATAAAGAGATTAAAAAACAAACAAAAGAAGCCTAAACTTCTTGACATCAAAATGCACGTGTTGTCCAAAATCTTTTGCCCTCTTATTAAAAAATTATCCAACAATCAATTCTAAATCACTTGCATAATTACCGCTTCATAAAATGTTCTAATTGCTACAATGCTTTCATTCAATTCACATCAGACTTACGCTTCTGTAATTTTAAGACCAAATTCACAAGCACAATAGGCCTTACTTTAGAAAGGAGGACAGCAAGTCGCTTGCAAAGGGTATTAGAAGCTAATAAAAGTTTAAGGTATAATTTGACATCACATCATTTCCTTGGCTTAGCATTGCTGCTTACCACACAAAACCAGTAAAAAAAACCAAGAGATTAGCGTATGTCCCCCTTGCATGCAACAATCATGGACCTTTAGAGATGGATATGGTACATACCTTGAAGGTGAGGCTGAAAGTAGTGGGAGGAACTGAAGTTAGGCTGGAGCTCTGTTGTATAGTCTCCCTCTTAGGGAGGGGAAGGGTGTTGGGCAGGGGCACCTGAAAAGGCAGGCAACACATATCACAATCTAACTAACTGGGTCTGCTACCAAAGCCCCACTAAGATAATGCTATCATATTCTAAGGGTGTTCTATTTTTTCATCAGAGCCAACACGAATATTCAATTACTTAGACTGTTTATAGTAATTGATAATTTTGGACATCTTAGATAAAACTTCTGAAGAGAAGTATTTTCTGCCTTTTTACGCATGAATTGAAAGACCTGTCCCAAATATAAGGCATACCCTTGATGGCAGTGCTTCTTATATTTTAATGTAGATACAAATCATCTGAGGATGTTGTTAAAATGCAGATTCTGATTCAGATGGTCTGGAGCAAGGCCTGAAATTTTGCATTTCAAACAAGTTCCCAGGTGATCCTACAGCTGCTGGAACCTGAACAACTGAGTGAACTATCACAGGCATTTAACAATATTTGCCATAATCGTATCATTACTATTTACTATATAACAAAGCAATTTGTTTAGTGTAATGGAGGAAGCAATATTCCGTATTTTCCTTCCAATATTACTTTAGAAACTCACTCCCATATCTTTTTTCCCCCCCGTCTAAGTCCCTGGGTCTCTTATTAAGCTTCGATAAGAGATTAGCTGTGCTAAAATAATCAAAATGACCACCAGCATTTATATCTTCAAGACATTCAAAACAACTGTATTATTAGGTAACACTAACCAATAAATATCAACTAAGATCCTAAAAAGTATATATATTAAGCTTCAATAAGAGAAATAAGCCTCTTTTAAGTATAATTTTTATTTTTTAAAATATTTTTTATTGATTTTTTACAGATAGGAAGGGAGAGGGATAGAGAGTTAGAAACATCGATGAGAGAAACATTGATCAGCTGCCGCCTGCACACTCCCCACTGGGGTTGTGTCCGCAACCAAGGTACATGCCCTTGACCAGAATTGAACCTGGGACCCTTGAGTCTTGCAGGCCGATGCTCTATCCGCTGAGCCAAACCGGTCAGGGCTTAAGTATAATTTTAAAAAAGACAGACATCCTACCATAAAAATAGAACTCCCAAACAGACTAATGAAGGAAACAAAAACATTTCCAAAGGAACTGAAACTTTGGACACTGTTTTTAACACTATATTAACTAAATTCAAAATCACCACCATACTTGGCACAAATAAGCAATGCTGTGGAATCATTCCAAACTGGTGACCACTTATGATGTTTCCTAACCCAACCTGATCTTACTGTTTCCAAAAGTGCTCTTGATAAATTGCTAAAAATCAAACGCAGATTATTCACTGATACCCAAGAGAGAATCTCTTCCCCTCAGTTGTTTCTGTGCACAACTCACCATGTTCATTAACCTAGCAAACCACATGGAAATCATTAAAATGATCTTATGAATATTTTCAGTCATTTTTAGGGAGTCTGACAGAAAAGCATTATATACTTTCTTTAAAAAGTAACATTTAAGAAATACTCTTATGTTTTTTAAACAGAGAAGACACCACAATTAAAGTGCAATGAACTTTACCGAGATGTTACTAATTCATCTGATATAATCTTATATAATAAAAGGGTAATATGCAAATTGACCCTAACATACTATATAATAAAGGAGTAATATGCAAATTGACCCTAACATACTATATAATAAAAGGGTAATATACAAATTGATCCTAACAGCAGAACCACTGGGAATGACTGGTCACTATGACACACACTGACCACCAGGGGGCAGACGCTCAATGCAGGAGC
>PVJC01009561.1:0-25182 GCA_004026665.1 Murina feae | reverse complement strand
TGCCAGAGAGATGTCTGACTGCCAGCTTAGGCCAGATCCCCCTGGGAGCGGGCCTGAGCCAGCAGGTGGACATCCCCTGAGGGGTCCCAGACTGCGAGAGGGCACAGGCCAGGCTGGGCTGAGGGACCCTCCCCCCCTCCGCAACAGTGCACAAATTTTTGTGCGCCGGACCTCTAGTTATTTGATAGGACCTCTAGTTATTTGATAATCTACATAGTGAGTAATTTTCCAGGAAGTCTTTTTGTCCTTCCCAAGTTTTCCATTATTTCCTATAGGAAGTTAAATAGATTTCAACCTTTCTCCAAAAGGTCAAGGGAAAGGTTTGGCATATGAAATGAAATTTTGTAAGATCTAAATGTGGACAATTACATTAACCAGCTCCTAAAGTGCGCTCCTATCACAAAGAGAAAACGTGTGACTCACTCAGCTACATAGCAAGAGCCCTTCAGTTGGACCACAAAGTTGAATTAAATGGTCTCCAATGCATGTCACCTCTCTAACTCTAACTTGATGCTAGAGAGAACAGAAAGCATAAGAAAAACTTTGTACCAAATATAATCAAGATTTTTATTCTCAAAATGACAGAGTAAAAGCTCTGCATGAGTGACCTTTAAATATATTTATAAACAGTATTTTTTGAAAAGAATATGCCTTTGCTTATTATATGGGATGACATTTAAAGCAGCTGACCAAATTTCCACCATCTGTGCCCTCCAAAACAAGGGCCTCACATGTAACTTCTAAAATGCTCTCTACCACAGCAGGTCACCTAACTATGTTGGGCTTGCTGTTCAATTTTTCAGTCAGTGAACTAGTCAAAATGATGGACTGTGATGACTTGTAACACAATCCTGAATTATAGTTGCTCTGAGAAACCAGAGACAAATTTACATGACTCATTATCACCTTTTAATGAAGCATTTAAGAGTTGAAGTACTTACATATACATTATAGCCCAGTCTTCACAAGAATGTTGCTATTAAGGCCTAGTATAATTTTTTTCAAATTCAAAAAGGAAATACCCGAATCTCTGGTAACATAGTATTTTAACTGAGTGAGCTTTCATGAATCATAAAACGGTTTCATTTAAGAACAAAATGACCAACACTGAAAAATAAAACACTGAAGAATGTGATAGCTAAGAACCAAACCTCTTATCAAAACCAGGGTAATTGGATTAGTCCTGAGACACTAAGCGGAAGCAGCAAAGGCCTAGGTCTTAAACGGAAAGTGGAAAGCTTTTAGAAGGAAAAATAAAAACTCCGCTTTGATTATTTTTGCTAATTACATTACAGTGCTCCTAAATACAATTTGCTATTAACTTTTCCCCTGAGAAAAGTGAAATATTGGCCATATAGTACATATAATAGCCAGGTTTCTATCCAAACTTGCCACACCACAAGTTGATTACTTACATTATTAACCAAAGTATCCTCCATCTTTGCATTATTAGTAGCCACAGTGTTAGGCAGAGAAGAAGAAGGTGTAGTGTAGTCTGTTACAGACTCCTGTGGAGTAGTAATAGAGAAAAATAGATTTTAAACTGAATTAATGAGTCACTTTCTAATTACAACCTAACAGTTGTAAAGTTGTAAAGGAAGAGAACAAACCTTAAGAATGAATTCTCCCAAATCTTAACTTAAAAACCAACAGTGGGATAAAACCAACAGAGAGCCACCACTGAAATAATAACATTTCCACTTGTTTGAATCCTGTGCATTTTAAAAAATGCACTGTATAGTACTAGAAGGTTGTCATCAGTACTAAAGATTTAATTTCTGTGGATTCCTAAAAGAATTCTTTGTGTGGTTCTCACAATCTATAGATTACTTGCAACTTCTGACTTTTATTCTCTTTGAAATAAAACAAAGTAAGTGAATGAATGTCAAGGTCTTAGCTGTAGCAATTCACTAGATTTTAGGATAAACTCTTGTTTATTATCATGAAAGTCTTCCTTAAATGTGGTAGAACTAAATCACATGAGCTTTTAAGAGAAAAATACTCAAATTAATATGAAAGATTCCATCTCTCTTTCTTCTCAATAAATATACATACTGGAATGGCAGACATCAATTTGCTATTCTTACAAGTGTTAACTCCTTTAAGTTACTCAGTGGAATTTGCCTTAATGAATTTTCAAAATATGCATCTTTCACTCAATGTGGTCCCTAAGCACAAGTCAACTACTTCCTCTGGGGCTCAACCAATGAAATAGTGATTGTTCCAACCCTGGAAAAAACTGGCTATACTCGGGTTACTAAACTTTGCCTTATTTCCTGACTTCAAAATAAAGCAAAATAAAGCCCCACTGTTAACTCCACTAACGAAGTAATGGAGAGCAACTTTTTATCTACAAACCCAAACAAAAAGCATCTTAATCGTCCTGACTGGTTTGGCTCAGTGGATAGAGCGCTGGCCTGTAGACTGAAGGGTCCCAGGTTCGATTCTGGTCAAGGGCATGTACCTTGGTTGTGGGCACATCCCTAGTAGGAGGTATGCAGGAGGCAGCTGATCGATATTTCTAACTCTCTATCCCTCTCCCTTCCTATCTGTAAAAAATCAATAAAATATATATATATATTTTTAAAAAGCACCTTAATCTTGTGTAGGCATTTTTAACTTTAAACAACCGAATGGTACAGAATTAAGAGTATATTTCCATAAAAAAGGAAATATTTACTGCAAGGAATTTCTTTAGATCACACATGCACACCATGAAATAAAATATCTAGAAATAGTAACCCATATAGTCTATAGTGCTATAACTCTCAAGCAAAAAAAAAAAAAAGGGTAAAGTTGTTGTTTTAAACATGATTTGCATCAGCTGAACTGGGGATCTGCATGCTGCTCACCTTCACATTAGTGGCATATTCTGTGGATGACACTGAGATCATTGTTCCTATTTCAGCAGACATCTCGGAAGCGGATTTGGTCTCCTTTGCTGTCCCAGGGTCTACACTTCTGACTGCAGCAGGGCTTGGTTTCTCTTGTCCTTCTGGCTCCACCTGTTGGGCATCTTTTACTTTCCTATTTTTTAATGATCGTTCCTTTCCAATAGGACCAGGTTTATGTTCTTTGTTTTCTACTGGACTCAAATCTGGAAGCTAAAGTCAATGTTTATAAACAAAAATGATCATGATCAAAGGCATTCATTGAATACAAAAACTGAAAACTGTTACTTGCTCTCATAAATGTTAGTGACTTTTACACAATTACACCTGGAGTGTGAACTGTTTACCTTCTGGGCTTTGATGGGGCCTGCCCGTGGCTGCTTCTGCCGTTGCTCTTTAGGTTCAGGAATTTTGTCTGTAGTTTTTTCCGAAAGCACAGGAACAATTTCATTTTCATTCCCATTTGAAGCTGGAGCACCAAACTGAATTGTGTCAATTCCAATTTCAACTCCACTTTCTTGACCACTCTTTGTTCCCTAGTAATAGAATATTTAAAAACTTGCTATCAAACAGAGTTCAGATCTGACTGCATGATTTATGTAGCCCCACACATTTTAATAGAAGGAAGTTGAAGTAACCCACATATTAACTGACATTAACTGTTTATGTGTCATGAGTGTAATCACAGGTCATCAACAGCCTCAAGTTCTTTCATCACTTAAAACAAATGTAAAAGCAACAAACACAGAGACACTACCAACAAGAAATAAACGGATGAATGAATGGGGGAAAGAAGATAGCAATACCAGTGTTGCCCACTTCTAAGTGTGCTGTGAAAATAAAATAATATACTCATTTTTGTTGCACTTTCTATGTACTAGGCAGTGATGCAGAGACATGACAATCTAACTCACAGACCTTGCATTATAATGGATAGAGAAAATAGACAACTGAAAAGTCAGATAAGTGATACACAAAAATTAAAATATGGTCAAGCCATTTTAGATTGGTGGATGGAGAAAGACCCCAGGGAAGTCATATTGAAAGTGTTTTTGGCAGAGCAAACACCTAGTACAAGGTCAAGAATAAAAAAGGCTAGAACAGCTGGAACACAGGAAGTTAAGAACAGTGATAGTAGATGAATAAGCAGAAAGCTAGACACAGAATTCTGATGCATGCTGAAATTTGAGAAACGGTTTTAAGAAAACTCTGCCCCAATAACCCCACCAAGACCATGAGCAAGTCTATTCCCACCTCTGATGAAGTAGCTGATCCAAACGATGTTAGAGGCTTATTCCAGGCACTGACGGAAGGTGGCTGTGGTGGACTAATGGGCCCTACTGAAGAGAAGAAGCCACAGGAAATGTAAACACCAAAATTAAGAAGCTAATAATCTAATCTTTGTAACACTTTATTTAATAGTAACTAAACAATAAAACAATTACTTTTCACACCGCACTCAGAGATTCTTGCATAACAAAATAAATATAAGTCCCCACACATTGTGTATTGCTTTTATCAACATATAAAATATGGCTATTAAAAGTATAACACCCTTGATTTAGCACCAAAGGTTTTAAGAAAGGAGTTAAGGTTACTTTAGCTGCTTCTACTAAAGAAAAGGCTAGAAAAAAAACATATTGAATATATAAACAAACAAAAACAAAACCCAATATTCCCAAGCCCTTACTTTTGTTGCACACTTACATTTCTTAGAGATGTCATTCAGCACAGTTGGTGGGGCTACCTTGTTATCCCATAATTCAGTTGTAAGAGTGCCATGTGACTGTGAGGTCTGGATGGATTTTCCTGTGGCTACATAATCTGTGCCGTTAGGTGTTTGAGCTGAAGGTAGTCTAATTGAAGGTGGTGGCTGTTTTGAAGACTGTGTTGTAGTCTGCAGGGGACTCTGGACTGGTTTGTGAGTCTGTCCCTGAGTTTGGGCTGGGGCACTGGGGCCTGGGATTGTGACTGTGACAAGGGCTGGGGTTGGGAGTGAAACTGGGGTTGGGACTGAGGCCGAACTGGATGGGGCAGCTGGGGCTGAACTGGCTGGTACTGTTGGGGCTGAGCTAGCTGGAGGTGTTGCTGAAGTTGGTGGTAGGGCTGAAGCAAGAATGGGAATTGAGGCTGAGGCAAGAATGGGGACAGCGGCTGGGTTTGAAGCTGAGGCAAGGATTGGGGTTGGAGCTGGAACTGAAGAAGAGGTTGGAGCTGAGGTGGAGGCTGGAGTAGAAGCTGATGCTGCAGTTGGGAGTGGAGTGGAAGCTGAAGTTAGGACTGGAGCTGTGGATATAGCTGTGGCTGAGGGTGAGGATGAGGCTGGAACTGGACCTGAAGCCAAGGTTGAAGTTGGACCTAGGGCTGGAGCTGGAGACTGGGCTTGCTGGGTCCCAGTAGCCTGTTTTTTGGCAAATCTTGGAGGAAGCTTAGAAGTCTGACTTCTTCCTTTCTCACCAGCATTCTTTTTGTTCCAGACCTTAAAAAATTGGTATAAGTAATTTTTGTCAATAACACAGCTAAAAGTAACAGTTCATAAATATGATTTCTAACAAAACTACCTACTACTAATTTAGCTCCTTTAACTATTCAAAATAGATACTTTACCGAGCAAAAATGTCAAAGCTGCTCATAACATTTTAACTAAGAAGCCAGGATGTGATTGGGGATAAAAGACAAATATGTATTACACATTCTTTTTCTTTTTGCATTTTCACACACACACACACACACACACAATTTTAATCTTTATTGTTTAGATTATAGATGTCCTTCTTTTATCCCTCCCATAGCTCCCCTGCACCCAGTTCCCACCTCCCCCCCAGGACCTCCACACCCCACTGTCTGTGTCCATAAGTACCATATACCATAGGTACATACATATAAAATCTTTGTTCAATCTCTTCCCACACCCTCACACCCCCTTACTCCCAGAATTGTCAGTCTGCTCCATTTCCATGCTCCTGATTCTATTACACTCACCAGTTTATTCTGTTCATCAGATTTTTATTCATTTGATTTTCAGATTCACTTGTTGATAGGTATGTATTTGTTGTCAATAATCTGTTTATAATTCTCTTCTTCCTCTTCTTAAAGAACTAGAGGCCCGGTGCATGAAAATTCATGCACTGGAGGTGGGGGTGGGCGTCCCTCAGCCTGGCTTGCCAACTCTCATAGTCTGGGAGCCCTCAGGGGAAGGCGACGCCCTCATCACACCTCTGCTGCTGCCACTGCGGGCAGTGCAAGCCTCGGACGACCCTGGACGGCTGGGCAGCCGACATTCAAGGCTTGCCCTGTGCCTCGGGCCAGTCCAGCTGCACCTTGCACTTGCCACCCCTTCACTCAATGCCTCTGGTGGGGCTGAAAGGACTGGGGGACTCTGGTGGGGCTGGGGGGACTGGTTGCCAACTTCTTGTGGCTATGGGTGCCACTATCTTTGTGATGGTGTGACAGTCAATTTGCATGTTCCTTCTTTATTAGATAGGATACCCTCAGCATCTAATATGAGAGTAATATGCAAATTGACCATCACCTGGGACACCTAAGCCACGCCCACCAGCCAAGTCACGCCCCCAGCCAATCAGAGCGGCTGTATGCAAATTAACCCAGCCAAGATGGAGGCCGGCAGCCACGAAGCTAGAGTAAACTGGAGGCTGCCGTTGCAACTGCCTGCCTAGGCTGGCTGAGCCTCTGGTCACGGTAACAATGTTTCAGTTATAGAAGCCTTGGAGCTGAAACAAACAGGACGTTTCGTTACCTCCCTAGGCCTCAGCTTAAAGCAACAGTGTTTCAATTATCTAAACTAATAAAAGCGTAATACTGAAATTGACCGTTTCTTCAGGACGCCTAAACCACGCCCACCAGCCAATCAGAGCGGCTGTATGCAAATTAACCCAGCCAAGATGGAGCCTGGCAGGGTGGCTCTGCAGTGGGAGCCTCTGCGGCGGCACAGCTGTGCCGGTGTGTCAGCTCAGTGTGGTGGTGGGGGGGAGGGGTGGTCTGGCCCGGGGCCTCCTCAGGGCATCCAGGAGCACCTGTCCCGGGTCCACTGCCTGGCTCCGCTCCCCAGGGGCCTCTGTGGGATGTACAGGAGCACCTGTCCTGGGTCCGCTGCCTGGCTCTGCCCCGAGGGCCTCCGCAGGGCGTGCAGGAGTGTCTGCTGCACAGTGCGGAGTATCCGCAGCCAGTCTGCTGGCCGGCTCCACCCTGGGTGTGTTCACTCAGCAGCAGGGCCCAACCGAGGGATCCTGCACCAGTGTCCGCCCTTGGCTCGCCACCCAGCTCTGCGCCAGGTGTGTCCCCTCAGCAGTGGGGATCCACCAGGCATGTGTGATCGTGGGCCCTCCAGTGGGAAACATCCAGGCCTGAACTCACCAGCCCTCCCACCCCCCAGTGCACGAACCCTGAAGGGGCTGTGGGCAGCCTGAAAATGGCCCTCAGCCCCTCACCCAGGCACACCAGCAGGCGGACATATCCCCCCCCCAGGTGTCCCAGACTGCAAGAGGGCACAGGCCGGGCTGAGGGACCGTCCCCCCCCCCCCCAAGTGCATAAATTTTTGTGCACCGGGCCCCTAGTTTCATATAATACGGGTTGGTGGTGATGTACTCCTTTAGCTTTTTCTTGTCTTTGAAGCTCTTTATCTGACCTTCAGTTCTAAATGACAGCTTTGCTGGGTAGTCATTTTGGTTGTAGGTTCTTGCCATTCATCACTTTCAATATTTCTTGCCACTCCTTTCTGACCTGCATAGTTTCCGTTGAGAAATCAGCCGACAGTCGTTTGGGTACTTCCATGTAGGTAATTAATTGGTTTTCTCTTGCTGCTTTTAAAATTCTCTCTTTGTCTTTTGCCCTTGGCATTATTATGTGTCTTGGTGTGGTCCTCTTTGGATTCCTCTTATTTGGGGTTCTCTAAGGTTCCCTTGTAAGTCCAGTTGTTTTACCAGGTAGGAGAAATTTTGTCATTATTTCTTCAAATAGGTTTTCAATATCTTGCTCTCTCTCTTCTTCTGGCACCCCTATAACTCTGATGTTGGTATGCTTGGAGTTGTCCCAGAGGCTCCTTACACTATCTTCATATTTTTTTTCTTTTTGCTCTTCCGGTTGGGTGTGTTTTGCTTCCTTGTATTTCAAATCTTTGACTTTAATCTTGGGATCCTCTAGTCCACTGTTGAATCTCTGTATATTATTCTTTATTTCAGTCAGTATATGCTTAATTTCTGACTGGTTCTTTTCCGTTTTTTTTTTTGGGCAGTTTCACTAAGTTCCTCAGAGTTTTCTAGAAGATTCTTGAGTAACATTATAACTATGGTTTTGAACTCTATATCCAGAAGTTTGCTTTTTTCCATTTGTGACATACTTCTTTGTCTCAGCATTTTGGCTATTTCCCTGTGTTTGTTTCTATGTATTGGGTAGCTGTTATGTCTCCTTGAGTTGGTAGAGTGGCCTTGTGTAGTAGGTGTTCTATAGAGCCCAATGGTTCAGCCTCCCCAGTAACCTGAGCTGGGCACTCCAGGTGCACCCCTTTGTGAGCTTTGTGTGCACAGTCTTGTAGTTGAGCCTTGATTGCTGTTGGTATCACTGGGGGGGATTGACCTCCAGGCCAATTGGCTGTGATGACCAGCTGCGTCTACAATGGAAGAGCTGCTGTTGCAGAAGACACCCTTATGGGGCAGGACTTGCTTTAGTGGGGCTTTGGTGCTCACTGAGTCTGTTCCTTGAATGTGTCAGTTATGGATGTGAAGAGTTGTAATCTGGTATGGTCTCGCACTGACCACTAGGTACAATGGTTCTTGGATCTCCAAGGAGGTGCAGCCACTGCCTGGGGCCACCCAGGAGCTATGGAGAGATCTGTACGTTCCTCCTCTTTGTATTGGGTTTGGAAGTGCCCAGATCAGACACAGCTGTGAAGGAAGGCAGGCTGCTGCTGGTGCCGGCCTTGGGCCTGCTTTTGATAGCTTTGGGGTTCCCTGACCCAGCTGCAGCTTGTTTGACAGGTTTTAGGCTGAGAAAGGACAGGCCATTCATATGCAAAAGCCACTGCACACAGCTTGGGTGGGGTGGGGTCTGAGGGAATCTCCAGGGCGGTGCAAACAGCAATGGTTACCAGTCAGCCCTGCACCGGGTAAGTCCCAGCACAGTAACAATGACCATTGTGAGCACCTCCCTCTGGAGGAAAGCCATCCCTGCGTTCCTGCCCCGATGACACACAGTCCAGTTTCTTCCCGTATATGTCTGGGTCCCCCAGTCTCGCCTGGCACTGGGGCTCAGAGCAAGCAGGAGCTTGTATCTCCCTCCTGATTAAAAAAAGCGGCACATCCAGGTGCCAGTCTGTTCCACACCTCTGCAACTCGTACCAGTTTCAATGTGCTTTCTTCTTTACCTCTCTAGTTGTAGTGCTTCCACTAAGCCAGCTTTCCCATGGTTCTGGATGATAGTTGTTCTGTATTTTAGTTATAATTTTGATGTTTAACATAGAAGCATTCATTCTGATGAATAGTTGTTGGGGCACTATGCTACACAGGATATATGCACTACTAATTCCACCATCCCAAAGATAACTAACAAATGACTTCTGAAATTATCTAGTTCTAACGGTTATGTCCAACTGAACTCAGTATTACGATCCACACAGAATTTTTATAGTGTCTCTCATTTTTAAGCTCTCTCATCTGCTAGAGGTCTTTATCACTACAATTCTTGTGTTCAAGTTATTTTTATCTGTGTCAGCATTTAGCAAAAGGGGTATCTGGGTTGATTTAAATAGAATAACTTATTCACTCTGTGTATAAATAAGTGAACTAATTTAGATTACAATTCGAACTTTCTAAGTCAAGTATCTGTAATTTTAGATCATGACAGTTGAGTTTGCTAGGTTTCTAAGATAATTTAATGTTAACGCTGACAATATGGGGCAAACAAGACAACTAGTACTGGAACATAAAATATGTTACTAAAGGTCTACACTAAGCTAAACAGTGATTATATTCTATTTACAATTTATCTCAATACTCGTTAAAACAGTTTAAAGTTGTAAAAATCCAGTCACTCTCAACATTGAGTAATAAATGCAGCCTTGACTTTCTAGGTAGACAGAAACCTTGATTATTTGCTAACATGTTTTGAACAACAATTTAAATAACTAGCAAAAAGCTGCAACACTGAACCTGTATGATCTGTTCTTCCTTCTTCCGGCGTTCCTCATCCTGTAAACGTTTTTGTTGTTTTTTGGATACCACTTCAGTAAAACCATCATCATTCAAATTTGACTGTGGGTCTTCAACTACTGTTACTTCCGGATGGTCATCAATTATAACAACACCTGTGGATATGGAAGGAGATTTAAAATATTTTCCCCCAATAGAAAAGATACATAGAAATGTTCAGTCCTGTAGTGATTAAAAAAGAAAGACAAGGCAAAGATCTAGTTATTCCTGTAACTCACAATGTAATCCATTTTCAAAATGTCATTCATTAGTAAGATTTGAAAAGATTTCATAAACAAGGTTAAAAATAAAAGTCCTGCCCAGATGGTGTGGCTTAGTAGTTGAGCGTGGACCTATGAACCAGGACATCACGGTTTGTTCCCTGGTCAGGACACAAGCTCAAGTTGTGTGCTTGAGCCCCAGTCGGGGCCATGAGGGAATCAGCCCATCACTGATTCTGTCTCATCATTGATGTTTCTATCTCTTTCCCCTTCTCCCTTCCTCTCTGGAGGAAAAAGAAAAAAAGTCCTAAAATTACCTGCTTTGAATGATGTAGTTTTTTCTTAAGCAATACAGTGGTAATGTGTTCTTTAAAAATAAAAATTACCACCGTGGCCTGTTTGGCTTATTGGATAGAGCGTCAGCCTGCAGACTGAAGGGTTCCAGGTTCGGTTCCAGTCAGGGGCATGTGCCTTGGTTGCCGGCACATCCCTAGTGGGGGGTGTGTGGGAGGCAGCTGATTGATGTTTCTCTCTCTCTCTGTTCCTGTCCCTTCCTCTCTGTGGAAGGTCAATAAAATATATATATTAAAAAAAAATTACCGGTTCAAATCTGGTGCCCCCTCCAAAATAAATAAATAAGTAAATAAATAAAAATTAAAAAAATAAAATAAAAATTACCCTATTATCCAGTCAAGTCACTTTAACCTCTACCTCTCCCAGCCTGAGAGCTGTATTATGCTGTAAAGATCTATATAACACTTTGCCTCATTTGCATCTAGCCTTTCTTAAGAGGTGGGTACTGCTGTTTCTCTTTTTCAAAGGATACAGTAAGCTCTGAGATGCCCATTTGCTAGGTCAAGTTGTAGCTAGCCAAGCTGATCTTATGACTCTTAATGCCTCTATTTGACACAGACCATTGTCCACAATGTATACTTGTTAAAAACAAATGGCATAGATGTGCACATATCATAACCCATCACATGAATGATTCCACTCATTGTCCTACTAACAATTTTCTGTCCTATTAAAATTATCATGTATCTCAGTGAGTATAAGAAATCTAGATTCATTAAGCAATATTAAAAAAAATTAAAATACATCAGGTCTTAATCTAATAAATCTCTCCATTGTATTCAGTTTTTCCAGTCTCAGTTTCATCTGGGTGAGCGACAAATAGCTCATTTTCACCTAAGTGTCTAATTCCTTAACTCCCTCATCAAACATGTTCTTATTGCTTGTCATGCTTTGCATCCAATATCCTATCACTTCAGAGCTTTCTGAAAAATATCCATAGCAACACAGCCTCCCATCCTATCACTTATTCTCTAGTTACCATATCTTAGATACCTATTTCATTAAGGTCACAACTCAATGAGGTTTAGCATTTCTTTCATTTAAGACAGCATATGTATACAGTTGTTATTTTAGTTCAAGTTATATCAGTTAGTGCTTCATATTCAGCTTCTATTGTTTAGGTCAACTCTTTCCTTCTTTGATAACTTTTTAATGTATAGCACCCAAATCAATGCAGCAAACAGACAGATAGATAGATAGATCAATAAATAAAATAAGTAAATAGAACCTAAGACATACTTGCATAATTGTTGAGATCAAACTGTGACAGTGCATCTACTTTCTCTTTGGGTTTCTTAGGGCCTGGTTTTGGGTCTTCTCTTTTTTTCCCTGCAGAATCTTTGGAGTTCTTTTGTCCTGTTCCATTAGGTGTTCCTTCCTGGTGGTGTGCAGAGCTGCCATTGACAGGATCAACACCAGTTGTGCCTGGAGACTGGTCATCAAATGGCCTACAAAATAATAATTTGAGATATTACCACCGGCATACTCGGTAGGGATAGGGAATCCTTCACTGGCAATTTGTAAAGTTTAATCTAAGAAGAAATAACAGGGGGATAGAAGACCTTAGCTCAAAACCAACAAGCTTTAGTGGCTTTAGTTGAGAACAATTTCACTAAAACTGAGCTTCCCAGTACAGGAAATGGACTAGGGTAGTTCTTCCCAGCAATTAAATTAGAGAATCCTTAAGGTTCTTATGTATCTGTTTATCATGTTATAAATAAATGAGCTAAGCAACACGTTATAGCAGAAAATCTGTAACCTAAGCTAGTACAAAGTATTCACTACTGGATCTTTTTTAAAAAAACATATTTTTATAGATTTCAAAGAGGAGGGAGATATAGAAACATCAATGATGAAAATCATTGATCAGCTGCCTCCTGCACGCCCCCTACTGGGGATCGAGCCCACAACCCCAGCACGTGCCCTTGACTGAAATCAAACCTGGGACACTTCAGTCCACAGGTTGATGCTCTAATCACTGAACAACCAGCTAGGGCACTACATCTCTTTACCACAAGAGGGCGGCCTATGGAAAAAAATTTAGAAAAGCTTTCTATGTTTATACCATGTTTTTTTAAAAGTTTAATCAGATTTATACATTAATGTAAACATGTAAAAAACACTTTTATATGGAAACAACTCATAAAACAAATGTATTTCTAAAGTTTTTGTTTCTAACAGATGAATTTTATTCTTGGCTTCATTTTATAAATATTTTATGAAAATAGGATACGGAAGATGGGCTTAAAATTTTATTTTCATCATAGCCTATAGTACCTCTTAAGATAAAAGCTTACCAAGTGCCTAACACAGGCATGACCTCCAACATCTGAAAAATAAACACTTGTCTTCTAAACGGGACTCTTGCACCATTCATTTTAACTACAAGGAGCAACTGCTGTTTCTGCAGGTTCAGCACTGCTAGCATTTACATGACACTGAAGTCTTGCTAAGTAGTTGAAATCTACATTGCTCAAAAAATCCACAAGATTGCCTTAAGTATTACTCAAACTTCTAACAGTTAAGGTATAGTCAATAACTGCATTGTTATTGTAACTATATGTTATCCTTTTCTTTTGGACCTTACAAAAGGATGCTCAAATTCTCGTTAAGCAAGATTCTCAAGAAACACAACTAATTGGATTATCTCCCTGGAACTTTTTCTAAATTATTAGAAAGCAAAAATATGCAACTAGCCAGGCCTAGATTTAAAACTAGATTTAATTTTTTTCTAATACTAAAGAAATCAATAACTAACCAACATTTTAATATTTAAAAGAATAGATTAAGTTTAGCACACTTTAGACAAATTTTTTTAAAAAAATCCAATAACCTGGCATTTATCTTAGTAGTTGCCTTGGTGGTTGGGCAGGACTTTGCTTTCTGGGTTTCTCTCTAGCTGCACCATTTATTGTAGGCTTGCAGTTAGAGGAAGAATATAATTTATCCTTAAGCTCAACATTCACTATCTATAAACCATAATAGAGTGATAGAGTCTACAGTTACTATAACATATTAATTTAAGTCCAGAGGACACCTGTGAGCACCACAGTGAATGAGAAACAAAGAAAAAGCTACTCATCATCAGTAAGAGGACTACTAAATGGAGAACACTGTACAGATGCAGCCTCAGGTGCATAGATTTTCCCAAAGCTACAAATTCCTAGAAGGCCCCTACTGGACACCAGGCAGGCAGAGACTCCTAAGTGACATTAACCTCTCTCCTTCAAGCACCCATTACACTTGGAAAACAGAAAAGATAATTTGGGGAGAACAATGTGTGGTCCTCTACCTAGACTGGCTTCTTTGCACAGTTCAACCAAGAAATCTACCTTGAGTCTCTCTACAGGTGCAAAAGTAATTATATGTGAAACAAAGGACTCACCCTCGCTTCCCACTTTTGGATGGTGGGCCACTTCTCCTTTCATTCCTAGGACCCGAGAAATTCCTCCCAGATTTGGGTGGACCTCCGTTGCCACGCCGATTCTGGCGGTCCACACCAGGTCTTTGACTAGAAAAACTTCTCTTTGCTATCTCTCTTTTTGGGGCTGAAACAGTCTCTCCGGCCTTCACAGTAGATTGTGCATTCAAATCAGCATTTTTTTTTTCATCCCTCTCCCGCCTCTCATTGAAATCACTGCTTTCTGAGGCTGTTTCCCATTCTTCATTTGCCTGATCTGAAGAGTTCTGGTTAGACAAGTCTGGAGTCTTATTCCCAGAAACATCCCCAGCAGTACTCACTGGTTCTTGAACCACATTACTCACTGTGCCATTTGTGGGCACTGCCACCTCATTGGTTTTTGAGACCGCCTCCCTCTCTCGCAGCCGTCTAAATCGAGGAGGCTTATCTTGCCTGGGTGGTCGGGTAGGACGCTGCCTTCGGGGCCTCTCTCTAGTTGGGTCAAATTTTCGCTCAAATTTTGGAGGTCGCTTATCAGCTGGTATAGGAATAAACTGCTCATGTCTTCTTGGTGGCTCTCCATCATCTGGTTTAGGAGCTTCTGCCTGCCTTGGGTTCCACTGATTTTCCCGATAGGCAGGTCTTCTTAAGGTGGAAGGGCGAGAAGGGCGTCCTCCAGGGTCCCTCCCACCACGTCTGAATGTCCCCCCTCTGCCTCGCCTGGTGGGCTCTCCTTTAGGAAGGAAACCTGGTTTAGATTTATCATCGTCCCTTATGTACGGTTTGTCTAGAGGTCTATTATCTATTCGGACATGATTTTCAGGCTTGAAAGAAGATTGAGGCTTTATAGGTTTTTTGTTTTCAGACCGTTCTTCTCTTTTGGGAAGTTTTCCTTTGCTTGAACTATCCTTGTCACTTGCACTTTCATGAATTTCACTGTCTGTGTCAGTCTCAGAACCTCGCTGTCGTCTTCTTTTGGGAACAACTTCAAAATCGGAGCTCTCACTCCGAGTCTCACTTTCCTCTCGCTGTCTGAGAGGTCCTGAGGGCACATGCTCTGTCCGAGGCTTTGTGTCCCTGTACTGAGGATACTCTCGAGTGTGCCCTCTGCCACCACGGCCCCGCCCTCCATAAGAGCCTCTGTAGCTTCGGCCTCTGGAATAATATTCTCCTCGGCCTCGACCTCTGTATCCTTGATCTGGAAACCAATCTCTATCTCTCGCTTCTTTCCAATAGGTCCTAGGAGGTTGAACGGATTCTTTTTTAATTACTGGCCTTAAATCTGATCGAGGCCTCTCTGTAACAAGGTCTTTGCTGATGACTTTCTCAGGTTGTTTTTCTTCTTTGACTGTTGGGGCTGTTACAGTTTGATTTACAGTTTTAGCTGCAGGCTCTACCTCAGCATTACTTACAGGTTCCAAAGGCTTCTCAGTGTCTGGAGGTGGTTTTTGCACCAAAGTTGGAGTTTCTGTTGAAGGAAATTTCTCTGGTTCTGGTTGCAGTGGTGGTGGAACGGCCTGTGGCTGAATAGGTGCTGCAGGTAGTGGGGGTGGAGGAAGAGGATCTTTCTTTTCTGTTTTTTCCGGTTTTACAACTTTCTCAGTGACCTTTTCTCCTTTTTCTCCTTCTTTCTCCTTCCTCTGCTCTCGTTCCTCTTTCATATCTCTAAGAATAGGTTTCTTAATGGGACCTGACCTTCTCACAGGCCTGTCATTACCTTCTTCTCTCCTGCTAGAGCTTGGCCTTGGGCCCCAACGAGTTTCTGATTTAGATTTATACAGTTTTTCTGGTTTTGGTCCTTCAGAGGAACGTAGAAAGCCATCCTTCTTTGGTTTCTCCTCTGACCTTTCTGCTGGTTCTTTTGAATCAATGCCCCTGCTGGTCACTTTAGGAATGCTCACAGATATCTCGTTTCTTTGCTCCTCTGATTTCTGAGTATGGTTAGATCCATAGGAAACACTTCTTTTCCGGGCAGACTGATTTTCTCCCAACGAAATCCGCTCTTCTTGAAGAGTGGATACAGTCTTTTGATCAGGTACATCAAAGCAAGCAGACTGACTGACTGTGTCAGAGTGGGGAGGTCTAATGTCTTCCACAGACCTGCTTAAAACCTTCTGTACTTCAGCCTCACCCGATTCTCTAACAAAGTCTGCCTTTGGATGGGCCTCTAACTGACTACGTTCTACAGGATAAGCAGCAGTGATCGGTTCCTGATCCAGCGTGGCTTCAGACCTAGCATAAAGAGAATTCAAAAGCATAACCATCAAGACAAAATCTTTTACACATGGAAGTGCATATCAAAATAAACACTCTAATTTTAAAGCAAACAATGGATCCTAATCATAAACAGCATCTTCATGTCTCTATAAAGTTCAGTGCAATGTTATTCAAAACAGCCAAGAGGCAGAAATTCCTAAAATGTCCCTGATAGATGAATGAGTTAACAAAATACAAGTATTCTATATAATAATCCCATATAATAAAACGGTAATATGCAAATTGACCCTAACAGAACAACCAGTCGCTATGATATGCACTGACCACCAGGGGGCAGACGCTCAATGAAGGAGCTGCCCCCTAGTGGTCAGTGTGCTCCCACAGGAGGAACTCCGCTCAGCCACAAGCTGGGCTGATGGCTGGGAGTGCAGAGGTGGTGCGTGGGAGCCTCTCCCGCCTCCTTAGGCCTGATCCTCTGGAGAACAGGCCTAAGCTGGCAGGTGGACATGCCCTGAGAGGTTCCAGACCGTGAGAGAGTGCAAGCCAAGCTGAGGGACCTCCCCCCACCTTGAGTGCATGAATTTTCATGCACTGGGCCTCTAGTATATACATAATGGATGAGGAAATTGTGTTAAGTGAAAGTGTTAGTCACAATAAGGACAAATATGTATTGACCTCACTTATATGAAGTATATAATGCAATCAAACTCATAGAAGCAGAAAGCAGAATGGTAACTGCCAGGGACTTGAAGGGAAGAGGAATAAGGAGTTCCTACTAAATGGGTGTACACTGCAGTTGGGCAAGATGAGTTAAGCTCTTGAGTTTTGCTCTGCTGTACATCACTGTACAACGTTGTACTGTATACCTGTGTTACGTGTTTTTCCTGATTAAAAATATTAAAGTTCATTCCTTTACACTGTGCTGATATGACTTTTTAACCAATCAAGACTGGTAATTACTTCCTATAATCCAATACTACCTTGAGTAGGTCTATCTTTCTCAAAGAATCAGAATTATAAAACTCTTAATATACAAAGGGCAGAAATTCTAACTTTATGGGTGTTAAGTTTATATAGACTACCGATTGTTCCTTCAAAGTTTCTTTGAATTAGATTGTGTCTTATATTGATCTTAGGAAACATCCATAAGATATTGATAATTAAATGTCTGCCATTTCTCATTAGTGGAAGAATTACATCAACACTTTAGTGAGACTGTATGTCAAGTACCTTATCACTGGTAGAAACATGCCAATTTTAACATGTACTGAACTTCAGCATTTAATTCAGTGTACACAACTAGTTTACAAAAAGTCCTAATCAATACAGAAATGCCAGAAAAAATAAAATATGTCCAAAAATGAAATGATACACAAAATGGGAGGCTATCAGGTTTATGGCTCTCTCCTGAATCAGAATGGCCTTCAGGGATGCTAAACAGTATTTGTTTCACCACAATATCCTATTGGGTTTATGAACAGTTTTTGTAATTACCTTACACCTTCAGGTTCTTCTGCTGTCTTAGGAGCACCAGCCTGCTGAGGCTCCGAATGAGGATAGGCCTCTGACCCCCACATCATACGAGGCTCAGAGAGGGAAACTGCATGATCTCTTGCAGATCGAGCTATATGCTCAAATGACTCAGAACTGTTGGCTGAACCTTCCATCTGGTCTCTTCTCATCAAAGGCTTAGGAGGAATCATTCCTGCACAAAAGGTTAGAAAAAGATGGGGGTCACGGGTGGGAGAAAAATGAAACAAGCAAAAGCATTAGAGACACAGAATCTAGGTTATTAATTGCTATTTGGTATTCTTGATATACTCAAGCTAAACAAATACTTTTTGCCATAAAATTAATGAACTCAACAAATGATTACTGGCAATTATGTTTTCCCATGAGTGAGGTTTTCACAGCTGCTAGTAAATAAGCATATTTAAGAACTGAGGAAACAAAGCCAGCAAAATCACAATAGCAGCCTATTTTACCTTACAGGAAAGAAATATAATCAGATGACAAGCATTATTAATTCTATAAATGTTAATACAAACATAAGGAGAATCACACCAATAGTAAAAACTTCAGTCAAGATATATCCTACAGAAAACCATTAATCTAGTTTAATTAGCTGATCAATATGCTATTAATTGTGCCTTTTAAAATTTCTATATCAAAATGGGATTTCTTGATCATGTTTTTATCACTTATAAATTTTCCTCAATAGTTTGATAATGGGCTGTCTGGATTTATTTCAATAGATTCCATGAAAGACTGCTAATTCTTTTGTTTTTAGCTAAATTACAATGAAACAAATGTTAGGTTGATAAATGTTGGAAAAAACTAACATGGAATATATATGGAAAAATTCAAAGCTACAACAAAAGAATGAAACAATGTAACAAATAGATATTGTTAATGAAACAGTAATTTTCCATCTTAAAAACTTTAAATAACATTTCAAAACAGAAAATAGCTATAGTAATTTGGCATTTAACTACTCTCTGCCTATAGCAAGTTATTTAATTTTATGATTAAAAATCTAACAGTCCTTTAAAGTTCTTAAAGGAATTAAGACTAAAAATGGAAGAAAAAAATGAAAACCTTTGAACCTGCATAACTACAAGTGAGCCATGCAACAATGGAGATTTGAACTCACCAGGATGAATGGGAGGAATATCCATAGCAGGTCTACCTGACATCATTCGAGGATCCATGTACGACTGCATCATGAGCCACCTTGGATCAAAGCCCATGGAAGCCAAGTGCTGAGGGTGGGGTTGCATGGGCTGGTACAGAGGTCGGTGTGGCGGAGGAGGGACGGCAGCCCCAGATGGCTGTGAAGGGACCCCCTGGGGAAGGACACCTTGCTGCTGCTGCTGCCACTGCTGCTGTTTCATCTGTTCCTGAAATAGCAGAGCCCCTCAGCTTGAGATTCTAGTTCCACATGAAACATTAATATGACCAATCAAATCAGAAATAATAGGACATTTGGAATAATTCTAGGAAAAGAATTAAGAGACATTGAACAGCAAAAGATGACAAAACAAAAGAACAAAGGACAGGTTATGGAATCATGACTTAAGCAACTAATCACTCATTAATTATATTGCAGAAACCATTCCCTAGAAAGGGAGGTAGTGCCTATAAAGGAGGCAGAGGAAAAAGGAATGACAGAAGTTCAAGGTAAAACTCCTATTAACAAATTATTCTTTTTTTAGAGTGGGAAAGAATTTTAGGAAAACTAGTATGCTTTATGTATCATAGATTTTATGTCAAATTATTTCCCAGACTATTGAACAATAAACATTTTCAATTGTACATGATAAAATGTTTTTATTGTTACCTGCTGCCGCTGGAATCGTGGTGGTAAAGACTTCTGAAACTGTTTAAAATAACCAGATAAAACAGCAGGCCGGGGCTGAGACCCTGACTCTGGTTCTGTTTCATGCGCCACTTGTGTGGTCTCTTTTTCACTGCGATTGCTGTCTTGTCTAGTGAAAACCGGGTCATCCTCTGCCCGAAGAAAAGATAGAAGATAATGATAATAGCAAATACATGTTTGTGCTAAAGTGAAATTATTAGATATATTTAAAAAGATAATGACGACAAAATCATCCCCAATACTTGAAAACACTGTTTTGCATTCTAATATTGATAGCCATCAATGAGGTAACATTAGATTAATAAAACTTTTGATTTCCTCAAAGATGGATTCTTATTAACACTGAGATCACAGGTACAAATGCTTCACTATACAAAAATCTGTATGATTTTTTTGTGATAGAAATAAAAGCAGGATCTCAAAGAGATTTCTGTACACTCACATTCACAGCAGCAATATTCAAAATAGGTACATAAAATAGAAACAACCCAACTGCTCACCAGCAGATGAGTAGATAAGAAAAATGTGGAATATACTAAGCCTTAAAAAAAGGGAAATTCTTGTAACGTGCTACAATATGAATTAAGCTTGAGGTTGGTATGCCAACTGAAATAAACCAGTCACAAAGACAAATGCTGTATGGCTCCACTTATGTGAGGTACTTAGAATAGTCAATATCAGAGAGACAGAAAGTAGAATGGTTGCCACAGGCTGTGGAGAAAGGGAAATACGGAGCTATTGTTTACTGGGTTCAGAGCTTCAGTTTTGGAAGATGAAGAGTTCGGGAGATGGATGGTGATGATGGTTGCACAGCATTATGAATGTATTAACAGCACTAAACTGCACCTAAAAATGGTTAAGATGCTAATATGTCCCATGTTTTTAACACAAGAAAAAAATTAGGGAAACAATATATTAAAGCATCCAATAAAAGTTAATCTCTCTCTCCCCAAAAAAACCTTCAAACCCCACAACCTTTGTTTTTTAGATTACACATGAAATTGTATTTTAGATTTCTAAATTCAGATTATACACATTAAAATATACAGATAACAACACTTTGAGTAACGTAAAGCATTTTATAAAGCGTAAATAAGAATAAACAAGGCTATTATACCTTTATTACAGTTCTCACTTTCTGGTTTTTCCACCACAGGTTCTAAAGCAGGTTCTTTGTGCTCTATTTTTTCCTCCACCTTCTCCTTTTCTTTCTTCTCCAACTCCCATTCCTTTTCCTGCTCTTTTGGCTTCTGCGGTTCTAGTTCTCTTTCCTTTTCCTGCTGCTGTTCTAGTTCCTTCTCTTTTTCTTGCCTTTTTTCCTTCTCCATTTCTCTTTGTTTTTCCTGCTCTCTCTCCAGTTCTCTCTCCTTCTCCTGTTGCCTTTCCCTTTCCTTCTCCCGCTCCCGCTCTCGTTCTTGTTCTTTTTCAAGTTCTTTCTCCCGCTCCCGTTCTTTTTCTCGCTCCCTTTCTCTAATTTCCTCAGGAGATGGCTGCTTGTCCACGATGCCCAGCTTCTCATTTAATCTTTTCAGTTTTTCGGCACAAGCTGCCTTCCTCTGTTCTTCCATCCTCCGCTCTTCCTCTTCACGCCGTTTACGAGCGCGCTCCACCGCTGCAGAGAGTTCTGACTGCTGCCTTCTTCTTTGCTTCCATATTTCATCTTCGTCCGGTACTTGCTGTTTGGGGGGGAAAGGGCCTGGTCTTCCAGGTACTGCCTGTCGGTCTGGAGGAGGATGCTGAAACATTCAGAGAAATTATCTGATGAGATGAAACAAATCTCTTTCTAACCAACAGGGGATATAAATAGGCATGGAGAAGAAAGAAAAAAACTGCACAAAATGTCAGAAATTTTCCTGATACACATACACATTAAAATGCAAACACATTAAATCTAGGTTAATTCCCCAAACTAACAGAATAATTAATTCAACCATCTAATATTTACTGAGCATGTGCCTATGCATTGTCTGGACATGGGACTCACTCAGTATTTGTTGAATAAAGTTAGAAGCTGTCACAACATGACTTTCAGAATCTAAATTTAGAGACAAAGGAAATTTAGCACGTGTGTTTTAACAGCAACTGCTGAAGATGGAAGCCTAAAGAGGGAGAGAAAGTCCAGAAAGACGCATGATGTGAGCTGTGAGAAGACGGCAGTGGCTACAGGGAAGGGCGGACAGCTGAAGACGCTAAATAGGAAGGAGACACTGCCACTCCACAGAAGCGAGTCCCTAGAAATTGGCCCCAGAAGGAGTGGAAAGAGTGCCAGCCAAACTGAGAAATCCAGAGAGGCCCACCTAGAGTCCAAAATGGACCAAGAAAGGATCACCTGGGAGACTGAGTTTTAATGATTTAATTCTCAGTGAATGTGTTCTAAAATAAGTACTGTAAGGTCTAAAATCACTGCTAGCGACTATGCAGACTAGCAAAATAAAAAGTGTTGAAACATTTAGGAATTTAAAAATTTGTTTTAAAAATACTGATTTTAATAAAAGCTACTAGGGTGAAGAAACCTAAAAAGCCATATATCTACTCAGAATCCTAAAAAATAATGGTCTAGTGAAAACTCTGGACTGAAAAAACAAAACAGAACTCTAGGAAGATGGACTATAAATTACTAACAGGGTTGTCTTAGGCAAACCACTTACAGTTCCCGGTGCGGTTTACTTTATCTACAGCGCAAAGACAAGCTGCATAAACAAAGCAATGATATAAAAGTACCTAATGTACATAGTAAACTTAGAACAAGCAAATTTTTTTTTTAAAAAAAGCAACTTTGCTAAAGTATAATTTACATGAAATGTGATGCACACGCCTGAATACTACTGCCCGGATCAAGACATGGAGCCTTCTCAACACTCCTCTGCCCACACCCTGCCAGGATTTCAACTCATATTCTCTTTTGTGCCTGGCTTCTTACGCTCAGGGTAACAGGCTGAGATCACTGTGTGCATCAAGTCTGCTCCATTCCACTGCTGGGTAGTACTCCTTCTCAGGCACACGGTTTTATCTGTGCATGGACATGTGGATTATTTCTAGTTTGTTTTTTTAAAATATATTTTATTGATTTTTTACAGAGAGGAAGGAAGAGGGATAGAGAGTAAGAAACATCAATGAGAGAGAAACATCGATCAGCTGCCTCCTGCCCACTCCCTACTGGGGATGTGCCTGCAACCAAGGTACATGCCCTTGACCGGAATTGAACCTGGGACCCTTCAGTCCACAGGCCAACCATCTATCCACTGAGCCAAACTGGTCAGGGCTATTTCTAGTTGTGTGTTTTTTTTAAAACTATGAATAAAACAGCTATCAGAATTTATGCCTATGTCTTGTGTAAATGTACGTTTTCATTTAGCTGGGATAAATATCTAGAGATGGAATTGCTGAGTCATATGGTAAGTATATGTTTCACTTCCTAAGAAATGCCAAAAATCACTTATCATCCAAAGTGATGACAAGGTTTCACAGCCCCACCAGTAATGTATGAGGGCGCCAGCTGCTCTAATCCTCACCAACATTTGGTGTCATCAGCCTTTTTAATTTGGGATGTGTTGTGGTTTTAATTTGCATTTCCTTGTTGGCCATCGGTATACCTTATTTTGTGAAGTGAATGTTTAAATCACTTTCTTGGGTCTTACTGAGTTGTAATACGTATTTTTTAAATTGTTCAAAGTATTACCAGATGTCTAAAAGGGAGTGAGAACATAGCCCTGGGCCCTCTAACACTCAAAGTCCAGTACAGGAAGCCCAGAAGGAATACAAATTGAAGGAAAGAAAATATAATGCCTCAAAAGCAAGTAAAAAAAAAAAGTTTTAAGAAGAATTGAGAGATTAACAATGTCAACTGCTGCTGAGATTAAGTAAAATGAAGATATATGAGAAATGGATTTCACAAGACAGAAGTCATTATTGACCTTGATAATAATAGTTTCAAAGGTATAGTGGGAGATATTAATGAGAAAGTGAAGACAAGTATAAATAGGTGACTGAAATGATTTTGCCATGAAGGAGAGCAGAGAAATAGAGTTGAAACTCAAGGGGGATGGAGGGTGGGTGAGAGGTAAAGGAGGCCTGGTTTAAAAGATGTTTTGAGAGATAATATTACTGGCAAATGATAGAAGATGGGATCAGGGAATACAGAAAAGAGGTAAGGGCAACAGGAAGGGCACAAAAATGGGAAAAGTGGGTGCTTCTTGTTTTCTAAGCAAAATGAGGAGTTTGCTCATCAGCTAAGAACGAAGAGGGAAGGGATGAAGAGGTAGACATGTAGGAGCAATAAGGTAAAGAAAGTTGGTAAAAGTTATAAATAAAACACATATGCAGAATCCTTCCTGAAAACAAAGTCAAATACATATAGATCATAAGCCAGCATGTAGTCAAAATTTACCTGCTGTGCAAGCAACTTGGGGGGTGGTGGCAGGTGAGAAGATGGTCCACGTTCCTATGGATTGTTACAAGATAATTAGAGAAAAATATCTACTGGAAATATTTCTGACTGTATGTGTGTGTGTGTATATATTTTTTCAGTGAAACCACAAGATTACAAAAAGCAAACCATCATTATCCTTTCCTCATTTTCAATAAAATTACAAGATAACTTTACGTTCTATAGAATTACCCTGTGATTTCATTAAGATTAGGATCTCAAAAGAACTTTGCAAAAAAGTAAAATTTTAGTGTATAAAGTCTGGAATTCTAGTCTAGGTAATTTGGCTGCTTAGAAATATGCCTCTAATTTAAAATTTTTATCTATGTAAGCTCAATACTTTTTCTGGATTTTTCTCTCTAACAGGAAGCTAAAACTGAGATTTACCTAAAGAAAACAACAACATACATCTAAAACATGTTGTAATCAGACACAATATATGGATATTCACTTGCTAATATATACATCAGTGTCACAAACACAATTTAGAATTCAAAATATGGTCTATAAAATACTTCTTGGCAGCAAAATATCAGACATATGTCATAGCATTATCCTCACTAATACAGTTCCTAGAGCAATGGAAATTAAAGAGAAATTAAACAAATGGGACTACATTAAAATAAAAAGCTTCTGCACAGCAAAAGAAACCATCAACAAAACAACAGGAAAGCCCACTGCATGGAGAACACACTCGCCAATGCTATTTCAGATAAGGGTTTCATCTCCCCAAGTTACAGACAACTCATACAAACTTAACAAAAGGAAGATAAACAATCCAATCAAAAAATGAGCAATGGACCTAAATAGACACTTTTCGAAAGAGGACACTCAGAAAGCCGAGACATATGAAAACATGCTCAGTCACTAATCATCTGAGAGATGCAAATCAAAATGACAATGAGGTACCATCTCACACCTGTAAGAATGGCTATCATCAACAAATCAACAAATGACAAGTGTTGGCGAGGATGTGGAGAAAAAAGGGACTCTCCTGCACTGCTGGTGGGAATGCAGACTGGTGCAGCCACTGTGGAGAACGGTATGGCGTTTCCTCAAAAAGTTAAAAATGGGGGGGGGGGGGGGGGGGG
>PVJC01009560.1:0-45646 GCA_004026665.1 Murina feae | reverse complement strand
TGTTGGGGATAGAGTTCTTAGAATCTGTTTATGTGGTATAAATACAGAAATGGTCTGGTTCTGAGTATTAGGATCATGATCAATGTTTTGATATGAACTCAAAACCTCTCTAAGTCACGTGTTATTTTTTGAACCATAGAAACTGGACCTCACAAACAACCTAAATCCCACTGTTAGAGAAACTAAATTAGCACTGAGTTTTCTTGCCCTAAAGTTCTGCACTGCATTTAGAATGCTTTTTTAAATAGTAGCTCTAGAATTCCTGATCAAGGGCATGTACCTGGGTTTGAGGTTCGCTCCCTGCCCTGACTGAGGCGTGTGCTAAAAGCAACCAGTTGGTGTGTCCCTCTCACATTGATGTTTCTCTTTCTGTGTTCAGTTTCTGAGTTGGCTAGATTCCAAAAGTTTGCTTGTAAATCTGTGGGATTGGGGGGGGGGGGGAGACTAGACTTTTGAATGCTTTTTTTTTAATTTTTATTGATTTCAGAGAGAAAGGGAGAGGGAGAGATACATAGAAACATCAATGATGAGAGAGAATCATTGCTTGGCTGCCTCCTGCATGTCCCCTACTGGGAACTGAGCCTGCAATCCGGGCATGTGCCCTTGACCAGTATCGAACCAAGGACCCTTCAGTCTGCAGGCCTACACTCTATCCACAGAGCCAAACCGGCTAGGGCTTTTGAATGCATTTTTTTTCAGAGGCTGGTCAGCATCTCAGGCTGAACCCTCAAACCCTATTTCACCTGTTCTTGTAGTAGAACTGGAGGTAGATTCAGTTTTGTGTTTAGGAATGGTGAGGGAAGTACATGTTTGTTTCAATCTTTAATCATTTCAAATTTGTTAGCAACATAGACTTGTTGACGTAGAAACCCCTCTATATAACCACTCTGTGAGTTTAGATAGTTGCTCAAGACAATAATGTTTAAGTTATTGATAGTGGTTATGGACATGGACTTTGAAGTCAAAGAGATTGTGCTTTATCTATTTCCTTGTCCAATTCTTTCTGATATCTCACCATTAAGCCAGACACTGATAGAAACAAACTTAAAATAATAAATATAACTTCTCTTACTCGCTTACACTACATTGTTTTTCTCAGTGGTATTCCGTTTTCTTAGTTATAGAAGTGGGAGAAAGATAAAAACATATGCCTCACAGAGTTGTCAATATTAAATGAAATTAATGCCATGGAAAGTAACCTATATAATAAAAGGCTAATATGCAAATAGACCAAATTGCGGAACAACCGAGCAATTGGTTGCTATTACATGCGTTGACCACCAGGGGGTGTGCACAGAACATGGCAGGTGTCAGCCATGGCAGGATGGTGGAGCAGGTGAGTGGGGGCGCCATATCAGGGCAGGCCACCAGTCACTGTCATTAGGGGGAGCCTGGTGGTTACTGAAAATTCTTTGCTCTTGTGCACTGTGGTCCTGCTCAGCACTCACACTCACTACCAGCACTGGAGCCACTGCTCACACCTGCTGCCAGTGCCCTATGCCAGTCCCGATCACTCGGTGCCATCAGCAGGTGCAAGCAGTGGCTGCTGGCCCTGATCCCCCCTGAGGGCTTCTCCACCTCCCCTTGTTTCTGAGGGCAATTGGGGAAGTAGCTGCTGCTCACAACCTCTGCTGGCACCGGCCTCAATCACTCTGTGCCTTCAGCAGGTGAAAGTGGGGCTGACATTGTCAGTGCGTGGGAGCAACAGGAGTGGGACTGCTGGCAGACAGGGGACCAGGGGGCCGCAGTGGGAGGGGCCAGTTGGGGGCAAGGAGGATGGGCTGAGACCCGCTCCTATGCCTATGATAGCCTCACAGCCCACAGTTTCTTTCAAGATGCATGAATTTGTGCACTGGGTCCCTAGTTCAGCATAAAGTAAAATTTCAGTGTATGGTAGCCACTGACATGACTGTGGACCAACTCCTCATTTTAAAGCTGCAAAAGAGCTCACCCAGCAAGGCTCCATGGTTGAACACTGATCTATGAACCAGAAGTCATGGCTCAGTTTCCAGTAGGGGGTGTGCAGGAGGCAGCCAGTCAATGATTCTCTCTCATCATTGATGTTTCTATTTCTCTCTCTCCCTTTCTCTCTGAAACTAGTAACGAGTATTTTTTTTAAAGAACGTTTATATGCACAGGATGATTTTACGAATAACTGAGTACTTACAAAAATATTTGAGTACTTAAAAAAATTGTTTTAAGATGAAGAAGAATATATAACCCAGGCATTCTCACTCTCCTTTTAGCCCACCCTCTCTAACCTGGGCATAGGCTTTATTGTCAGACAGCCTTGTCAAGAGGGGCACCAGTATCTTTAAGCTTCCTGTCCCCATTGCTAGTGATTCTGAGAAGACTGTCCACTTGTACCACATGGAATAAATTTATGAGAAAGAGGATTTGTATTTCTAGAAAGCAATGATTAAGGAAAGACATGATAGGCAGACAAGGACCATAGTTACCATACTTCACTTTAGTGAGACAAAGCAGGGGAGGGAAAGGATATATATGTGTGGTGGTGGTGTGTGCATCCCTATGTGTTTGTGAATTGGGATTATGATGTAAAGTCAGAAGCAGTGAACTAGAAACTACAAAATGATCAGTTCCTAAAGAAAAAAAAATGGGTAAAGCACGAGCACTCCCCAAAGTAAATTATTATATTGGCATTCCAGTTTCTTCATTTTATACTATTTTGCACAATCCCCTCTTATGTAACACTAGAGGCCCAGTACATGAAAATGTATGCACTGGAGGGGAGTTTCTTCAGCCTGGCCTGCCCCTTCTCACAGTCCAGGAGCCCTCAGGGGCAGGAGGTAACCTGGCGATCAAGAGAAGACGACACCCCCTCACACCTCTGCTGTTGCCACTGCTGGCAGCACAAGCCTTGGCTGGCCCTGGTTACCTGAAACTTGGGCAGCCCTGGGCAGCTGGGCAGCCGCCATCTGAGGCTTGCCTGCACCTCGGGCCGGCCATGGGTGGCTAGGCAGCTGATAGCCAAGGCTTGCCTATGCCTTGGGCCAGCCCTGGGCAGCTGGGGGGCTGAGGGGACTAGGGAACTCCAGAAGCAGGCCCTGCCTTGCCACATGCCTGCCACCCTAGCGGGGCTGAGGGGATTGTGGGTACCACCATATTTGAGGGTGGGGCAGTCAATTAGTATATCCCCTCCTTTTTGGCTGTGGGCACTGCCCTCTTTGAGGATGGGGCAATCAATTAACATATTCCTTCATTATTGGCTGTGGGCGCCACTGTCTTAGTGATGGGATGAGGGTCAATTAGCATATTTTCTCTTTTTTATATAGGATAGAGAAGTCAACTACAACTCCAGGTATTCCAGCAATCAAATTAGGACTCCTTTGGGAGCAATTTTCAGAAACCTATTACCATTTCATGAAGATAAAGGTGACAGTTAAAGATAGTCCTGGGCCTACCTGGAGATCACAAGTCCAAACCAGATTTCTATACCAGGTAAATGCAAGTGATCAATCTGCTTTTATTTCCAAAGACCATGTCTGACAAGTACACTCATTAAATTTAGATCCAGTGATATAAAAGAACAAGGAAGATAGACCTTTCTGAAGAAAATGCCAAAACAATCTGAAGCTGATATCACCAAAGTACATGGGCTACAGCAGAACCTTCTGAACAAGTACCAGTAACCACTGAGTGAGTTTATGTAATAAGTTGGGTAATCAAGGATTTTCACTGCTTTACCATTATGATCATAATTTGCATCGACCCAACATCCTTGATCTCAGAATGATGTTCAAAAATGTTAAGAAATAGTCTTGCCGCTATGGCTCAGTGGTTGAGTGTCAACCCATGAACCAAGAGGTCTTGGGTCCAGGTTTGATTCCCAGTCAGGGCACATGCCAGGTTGCTGGTTCAGTTTCCAGTGGGAGGCATGCAGGAGACAGCCAATTGATGATGTTTCTCTCTCATTGATATTTTATTCTGTTCTAAGTTTACAACCTCGCTTTTCAAAAAAAAGAATGCTACTCAGTAGCTGGTACATTGCGTTCATTCCTCTGAAAGCAGGCTTTAAAATTGCAGCTATTACCTCTGCCCAGATCACTGGTGCCTGCAGGGCCAGAGGCTTGCCTCATTCCCTAGGCCATCAGGCATACACCCTGAAAGAGCTCCAGAAGCACAGCCACAGCAGGCGCACCTGACCGATCCTGCACCAAAAGGTGCATGATTTGACCAGAATTTTGGAGGAGCATCCTGGTGGGGAAGAAGTCCTGAGGGAACAAGCCGGAGGTGATGCTACTAAAAACTCTGAGGACACCTGGCACTCTACAGACACCAGAGAATTGTTCAAAACATATAGCATTAGGGAGCTTCGTCCAGAGGACAGACAAAAGATAACCACAACTTTAGAAGCTCCTATTATTACTGTTGATTCTAATACCAGCTGGTGGACCAACTGGATGATCCCAGCCATCTCAGCACTTGTCATAGCCCTAATGAGCTTCCATATTATTGGGGAAAACGTGAACACATGCAAAATGGCCCCAAGAAATCACAGATCAATGGTAAAATATTTAAAAAGCGTGAAGGAACTTTTCTTGCAGGAATATTTTTTAAAAATACACAAAATGTGCACATAACATAAACTACCTAGACTGTGAGAAGGGGCAGGCCAGGCTGAAGGAACTCTCCTCCAGTGAGTTCCTTCATAAATTTTCATGTATAAGTTCCATGCATAAATTTTCATGTACTGGGCCTCTAATGTTAAATAACATAAATATTAACAGAGCAAGATAAAAAAATTTAAATCTTATAGCCACTAAGATAGTAAAGAATTATGAAACAAAGAAGAAGAAAAGGAAACCAGAGAGGTAAATCCTAGGAGTGGTTGATAGTTCTGGAAGAGATGACTAAGGTAGAATTCGGGCAGAGGTTTTGGCAGTCCCATAGGGCTAAATAGTTAAAGGTAAATAAAAAATATATATATATAATTTAGCAAAAAATTAAAGTTCTGTTCAGGAGAGATCTCTGGTAAATGTCCACACATTTATAGGATCTCAAAGGGCTCCACCTAAGAGGAAGGAGTAACTGTAAAAAAATTTGGAGCTGCAGTAAAGTTTAAATCATCACAGTCCCTATAATTAAAAAATATTTTTTATGGATTTCAGAGAGGAAAGGAGAGAAAAACCCGGGCATGTGCCCTGACGGGGAATCTAACTGTGACCTCCTGGTTCATAGATTGATGCTCAAGCCTTGAGCCATGCCAGCCTGGCTCAGTCCCTGTAATTAAATGAAGGTGAACTAAGATTGCTGGTACCCTAATCACCTACCAAAGGCAAATGTAAGTCATCCTTGGAGGAAGACAATTCTAGACCTCAAATTACTGTAACTTTTTCTTTTCATATACAATGTCCTATATGTCAAGAAAATGAACAGAAATGAAAAGGGATATATCACTACAGAGCCTACAGATATCTTTTAAATTATTATAAAATCATTTAATGATATTTATTATTAATAACTTTATGTTTCTAAATTTGAAAATTTAGATAAATTGGACAAGTTTGTAGGGAAAAATACAACTTACCAAAACTGACATAAAAAGAAATAGAAAATCTGAATCATTCAATAAACTTAACGAAATTAAAAACTGTAACAAAGGCACATTGTGATTTCCCCAGTTACTCCATTCACTTTTTCTATTTAAAACTTTATTTTCCTATTTTTGAGAGGGGGTTCATTTATTTGGCTATTGGAATGTTTCAGGAATTAAAAAATGTATGAGTACCTACTTCCTCTCCATCTTACTTTACTCAATGTTATCAAAGTTTTCTATGTTTTACTTTTGAGGATTATATATGCTGACTTCTCAATTATATTTCAAATCATAGGAGGGCAGACCATGTGGCATAGAAGGAAAAAAGAGAGGAAGAAGGGAGGTCTGGAAAAAGAAAGAAAAAAAGAGAATTGTTTCTGGTTTTTACAGTTCTACATATCCTCTGCAGCCTATTTATAGCCTTCTGACATAGACTAGCCATAAAAGGTCCAGAACAGTATCCTATATTATAAAAGGCTAATATGCAAATAGACCAAATGGCAGAACAACCGAACAACTGAACAACTGAAAACCAGTCACTATGACGTGCACTGACCACCAGGGGGTGTGCACTAAACATGGTGGGCATCTGCCACGATGAGATGGTGGAGCAGGTGAGCAGGGGCATCAGACCAAGGCACAGTCCCAATTTCTGTCATCAAGGCAAGCCTCTGGTGATTACTGAAAATCCTTTGCTCCTGTGTGCTGTGGTCCCGCCCAGTGCTTGCACCTGCTGCTGGCCCCATTTGCACCTGCTGCCAGCGTCCAGAGCTGACACTGATGGTTCAGCACCATCAGTGGGTATGAGCTGAGGCTGCTGACCCCAAGTGCCCCCTCAGGGCTTCTCCACCTCCCCCTGCTCCTGAGGGGCGATTGGGGCCAGCAACTGCCTCTCACACCTACTGACGGTAACGGCCCTGCTCGCACCTACTGCCAGTGCCAAAGCCACCACTCTCACTCACTGTCAGAGCTGCCCTGCTTATACCCACTGCTGGTGCCTGGCACCAGTCCCAATCACTCAGTGCTATCAACAGATGTGAGTGGCGGCTGCTGATCCTGATTGCCCCTGAGGGCTTCTCCACCTCCCCCTGCTACTGAGGGGTGATCAGGCCAGCAGGTGCTGCTTGCACCCAATGATGACACTGGCCCCACTCACACTCACTGCTGATGCCGGCCCCAATCACTCCACGCCTTCAGCAGGTGCGAGTAGGGCTGGCACCATCAGTGTGTGGGAGCAGTGGCAGGAATGGGGCTGCTGGCAGACTGGGGACTTTGGTACAGCAGGAAGGGCCAGGCAGGGTCACAGAAGATGTACTGAGACCTGCCCCTGTGCCCACTGCAGCCTCGCAGGCCACAGTTTCTTTCAAGATGCACAAATTTGTGCACTGGGTCCCTAGTTAAACATGCTAAGGACTAGCAGCCCAGTGCATGAAATTTGTGTGCAGGGTGGGGGTAGGACCTCATCCCAGCCTGCGCCCTGTTCAATCTGGGACCCCTTGGAGAATGTCTGACTGCCAGTTTAGGCCCGATCTCTGTGGCAGTTGGACATTCCTCTCACAATCCAGGACCACTGGCTCCTAACCACTCACCTGTCTGCCTGCTTGATCACCCCTAACCACTCTGCATGCCAGACTGCTTGCCTCCAACTACCCCCCCTGCCAGTCTGCTCACTCCCAACTGCCCTCCCTTCCTGGCCTGATCACCCCTAACTGCCTCTGCCTCAGTCCCACCACCATGGCTTTGTCTGGAAGGATCTCTGGACGGTCTCCCAGTCTAATTAGCATATCACCCTTTTACTAATATAGATATGCAGAAAGCAATATGACAAAGTGGTTAAGATATGAGTGTGTGTGTGTGTGTGTGTGTGTGGTGGAGTTCTTGAGCAAGATCTTTGGACAAATTACTTAACCTCTCTAATTTTCAATTTCCTCAGTGAGGAGAAAAGATCATTGTGGAACACCTCACATATCAGTGTAAATATTAAATGACTAGAGGCCTGGTGCACGAAATTTGTGCACAGAGTGGGAGTGGGGGGGGGGTAGTGTCCCTCAGACCAACCTGCACCCTTTCCAATCAAGGACCCCTTGAGGGATGTCCAACTGCCCGTTTAGGCCCAATCCCACTGTGGACAGTCGGACATCCCTTTCATAATCCAGGAATGCTGGCTCCCAACCTCTCGCCTGCCGATTGCCCCTAACCACTCCCCTGCCAGCCTGATAAACGCCTAACTGCTCCTGTGCTGGCCTGATTGCCCCTAACTACCCTCCCATGCCAGGATAGCCCCCCACAACTGTCCTCCTCTGCAGGCTTGGGTCCATCCCAACTTCCCTCACCTACAGGTCTGGGTCCCCCGCAACTATCCTCCCCTGTAGGCCTGGATCCCCACCAACAGCCCTCCTCTGACAGCCTGGTCACCCCCAACTGTCCATCCCAGCCAGCCTGGTACCCCCCAACTATCCTCCTCTTCAGGCCTAGATAGCTCAACTTCCCTGCCCCGTAGGCCAGGTCCCAGCGTGCCTCCTTCCCCAGAGGCTGTAGCAGCGCCAGCTGATGCCAGGCTCACAGCCACTAGGGTGTGGGGCGGTCCCTGCCAGCCTCCTTCCCCAGCTCACAGCCACTGGGGGGGAGGGGCTGGTCCCTGAGACCCTCCTTCCCCAGTGGGTGGAGCATGCAGAGATCACAGCCAGAGATCACAGCCGCTGAGGAAGGAGGGCGAACCGTCATGGGATCACAGCCACTGGGGGAGGGGCCGATCCCTGCGACCCTCCTTCCCCAGTGGCTGGAGCCCACTCCCGGCTCACAACCGCTGTGGTGTAGGGCTGGATCCCTGCCAATGGGGGCTCACAGCTGCTGGGATGCAGGCCTGCCAGCCCCATAGGCTGGGTCCCCGCTTGCCTCAGACCCAACACCACTGTCCCTGAAGCACCCACCACCAACCACCCGCCCAAGCTGCTACCAGAGGTTTCCCATATCTCACCTGCCGCTACTGTCTCCCTGGCTGTCAGCCACCATCTTGACTGGTTTAATTTGCATACAGCCACTCTGATTAGCTGGTGGGCATGCTTACCCCATCCCGGAGAAACGGTTAATTTCAATATTATGCTTTTGTTAGTTAAGATAAAATACATGTAACAGTATTATTGCAGAGCCTTTGACATAGAAGAATTCCATAAACAGTAGCTATCATTTATGATTATCATGGAGAAAAAATAAATTAAAATATATATATAACTTAATTTTAGTTTTTAATATGTGTTGATGAGGAAAATCCCAAATCAAAGTCTCTTTATGCTTACTTCACTCAAATTTTCAGTACTAAGTAGCAAAAATAAGTATAGCCCTTCTGGTAAACTGTTCTAAGTTGGGCTACCTGGTGGTCTAGAGTTGATCAGAATTTTGGGATCTTTCATAAGAAAAGAGGGTAAAATAATAACTTGGATTTTCTTAAAAATATATACCATCTTTGCCAGTTGTATGTTGTGTAGTTTATTGAGATTGTCTGGAATTTCCAAGCCTTGGGACTATTAAAATAATTCATCAGAACTGCCTCCAAATAATTTTATATTGTGTAACTTCTTAACACTGCACTTTGGACTACAACATGGGATGGATGCTCTCGGAATCACATGGGTTCAGTGAGAGTCCTGCATAAAGCCTGTTTTGTCATAAAAAGCATCCCCTTGATGCTTAAGGAATGATGTTGATAGGTTTTAGACACAGAACCTACAATGATTGAAACATATTTATTGAAGCACAGAGGGCAGTTGAAAATGGCTGTTACAAACTCTGAACAAACAAGGTCATTGACATTTCAGTGTGAACCCTCAAGAGCCCTTGAGGGGAAAAAAATTACTTTCACAGGGAACTTTCAATTGCCTGCTCTCTGATTCTAAAAAGAATAGACCAGTTCTTTCCTTTTTCCCCTTGTCCGTTGGCTAAAAGACCACAAAAAAAAACTAATCCTTCACTCAATTTTCAGAAAAAAATTATATTGCTTTTAGTAAAATTCCTTTTTCACCTCAAGGATAGAGCTCCAAATTATCATGTCAAAGTACATTTTCTTTGAATATCTGAAATTTTTACTCTGAATTTTATTAAAAGTACATTCTACTTCATGATATGGAGTGAAATATTTTGATATTGGTGATTTTCTCAATAAATTAAGACATATAGAAACATTATTTAAAATCATGCTGGAGCCTAACCAGTTTGGCTCAGTGGATAGAGCGTCGGCCTATGGTCTGAAGGGTCCCAGGTTCGATTCCGGTCAAGGGCATGTACCTTGGTTGCGGGCACATTCCCAGTAGAAAGTGTGCAGGAGGCAGCTAATCGATGTTTCTCTCTCATTGATGTTTCTAACTCTCTATTCCTCTCCCTTCCTCTCTATAAAAAAGCAATAAAATATATTTAAAAAATAAAGTAAAATCATGCTGGAAGATAAATATCAGTTATTTTTACCAATGATTTTTCATTTTGGAAAAGCAGTTTTTCTATATCCAATGGAATTACTCAAAATAAAGGACTTTACTAAAAAGTCTACCTAATCATTTTGAATGGAACTATCTGAATATAGCCTCCCGGATTCTGATGCATTTGGGTTTCTCATCCACTTAGATTAATTCATTCAAAATAGAAAGTCATGTAATTGCATTTTTATTGTTTTTTGTTGTTGTTCTTAATTCTCACCCAAGGATATTTTTCCCATTGATTTTTAGAGATAGTGGGAAGGAGTAGGGTGAGAAAGAGACAGAGAGAAACATGGATGTGAGACAGACAATCAATTGGTTGCCTTTGTGTGCACCCTAACCAAGGCCAAGGATGGAACTTGTAACCCAAGGGAACTTATATGTTCTAGTTTGGAAATCGAACCTGAGACTCTTTGTTGTGCAGGCCAATGCTCCAACCATTTAGCAACACCAGCCAGGCTCTTTTTTTTTTTTTTTAATTGAGAGGATTGTCGGGAGGAGATGTGTAAGTGATTTATTACTTGTTTTGTTTTAATAAAGACAATTGGAATTAGGAAGTGACTTTGGTAGACAACATGCATGGAACTAATGTGACTTTTTGGTCACAGCATTTTTCCTTTGTGACACGAAGGTTTTTCAGGGGTACACACTATGTTTTCATTTCATATAAAACTGGAGCCCTGGTGCATGACATTCATGTGGAAGAGGGGGACCCTCAGCCTGGCCTGCACCTTGACACAGTCCAGGACCCCTTGGGGATGTCTGCCTACTGTGGAGGCAAGAGAGGCTCTTGCCACTTCAGCTGCACTCACCAGTCATGAGCCCGGCTCCTGGCTGAGCAGTGCTCCCCCTGTGGGAACACACTGACCATCAGGGATAATCTCCTGCATTGACCATCTGCCCCCTGGAGGTCAGTGCACAGCATAGTGAGTGACCAGTCGTTCCACTGTTTGGTCAATTTGCATATTGGCCTTTTATTACGTAGGATTATAGCATCATGAAACTTTAGACCTGTCAGTGACAGCTGAAGTGTATAGGTAACCAGGAAGCTCTGCCTCATTGACTTGACTAGTGAAACAAACAGGAAAGCTCTGGTCTCCTTCCGTAGACGTGAGCATCCAGGTGCACTCTAGATCGTACAAGCCTGTCCACACTCTTGCAACTTGGGATGGGGAGAGGAAAGCTGACCTGTCAGTGACATACACAGCACGTATATCCCTCTGCCCTGCCACTCTGCTCTGGGCATCAGATCAGCATCTAGTTGTGTCCCTGTAGTCCTATAGAGGAACTCACATACTGGAAGCAAAATAGGTATAGGCTCTCACTGAGCACATTCATTACATTTTGGTAAATCTGTTTATCAAGAAAAACTCATTTTTAATTGAATAAAAATGTGAGTCATGGTAACAATAGCAAATGTGTTGCTTAGGAAAAACATTAAGCTTTAATTTGGCAAAATAAATACATTTTATGAGCAATTCTTTCTACATTACTCCTTATTGCTTCATTGGATACCAGACACAGTAATACTACTAAGAAAGGTTGTCCCTGAGGTTGAAGTAACAATGAAACGTTGTAAATCATTTCATGGAATGAGTTTTGAGCCGTTTTATGGTGACTCGTTGTGTCCTCTAGCTGAAACGACTTTAGAAAATGGCCGATAGAGAACACTACTCTTGGAGAGCCTCATAATGTGGAGAGCTGAGTGTTTGTAGCTTCATAAAAAGTGATTGTTAACTGTTGTCACAAAGCATCTTGATGTTATTTTTTAAACTATTTTCAGCGGAGACATTATGTATTAGCTTGTGCCTCCTTCTTTCCCCAAAAGAAAGACTCTTTGTCAGCCATTGTCTTGTATGTTTCATGGTACAACTCAGGGAAATGGGTTGATAAGATAACATCTGAAAAGGAGGCAGAAATAACCAGTAAGCCTAGGTCATGTCATAATAAAGAAAGAATGAATTAATGAATTTGTGTGTATATATATATATATATATATATATATATATATATATATATATATGGAACTGGCTTACACAATAATGGAAGCTGAGAAGTCTAAGATCTGCAGTCTGAAGGGTGGGGATGCAAGAAGAGCTGAGGGTATAGTTCCAGTGTAAACCTAAAGGCCTGAGCGTCAAGAGAGCCACTGATGTAAATTCTAGTTCAAGTCTGAGTCCAAAGGCAGAAAAAGATGGGTGTCCCAGCTTAAAGACAGGCAGTCAGAGAGAAAGAATGCTTTCTTGGCCTGCCTTTTATTCTATTCAGTCCTCCAGCGGATTTGATGAGGCTTGCCTACATTAGGGAAGGTAATTTGCTTTACTCAGTCTATTCAAATGCTGATCTCATGCAGAGAACAAACACCCTCATAGACACATCCAGAATTATGTTTAACCAAATATCTGAGCACTCCTGGCCCAGTCAAATTGACACATGAAATTAACCTTCATACTTGTGTACACAAATATACTATGCATTTCTCCACATCCTTTAGCAATTAAACATACCAATTAAGGGCACAGCAATTCTAAGAAAGAAGAATGAAGTTGGAGGGATCACAATACTAGATATCAAGCTATGTTACAAAACCCACTGTTCTCAAAACTGCCTGGTACTGGCACAAGAACAGACATATAGACCAATGGAACAGAACAGAGAACCCAGAAATTGACCCAAGCCATTATGTTCAATTAATATTTGACAAAGGAGGCAAGGGCATACAGTGGAGTCAAGACAGTCTCTTCAATAAATGATGCTGGGAAATTTGGTCAAATACATGCAAAAAAAATGAAACTAGATCATCAATTTACACCATACACAAAAACAAACTCAAAATGGTTAAAGGACTTAAATGTGAGATGGGAAACCATAAAAGTCTTAGAAGAATCCATGGGAAGCAAAATAACAGACATGTCATATCAATATCTTTACCAATACAGCTCCTTGAGCAATGGAAACTAAAGAGAAAATAAACAAATTGGATCACATCAAAAAATCTCCTAGTGAGGATTAATAGCAACAAATTATACAATAGTAAAACAAATTTATCAGTAATAATTTCTCCTCAATAAAGTAAAACCATGGGGCAAATGGTACATGTCACATTTAAATTTATCAATATTTTCCACTTTATTATAATACACAACTTTACGATGTACAAGTATCTAGATTTCTATGGTCACGTTGGTAGTTCAGTGTTATACACTGGCACATCTCAATGAAATCCAGTTGATTGCTTGACACAGCTATTTAATGCAAAAGGAAGCCCTTGAAATGCAGATGACGTTAAACAGATATACTTGATGCAGAAACACAAAATACTCTCAGCCTGATTGCCAAAGGACCAAAACTGTGACACACAAATGGGACCACACACACTTAGCTCAGCCATGCCAGGGAAGGCCCACCGGGGTTCTCAACTCTGAAAAATTCAGTCATGCTGCACCCTCATACTTCACATTCCTTATCAAGCAGGGGCAGCAGTGGGAAGCAGACACATTAAAGACAACCCATATCCACATGTGCGCACACACAATGGAGTTATGATTTCAGAAACCTTCTAAGGAACAGGACGTTGGGATGCTGCTTGGATTTACACGTTGATAAAAGTTCAGTGAAATGAGCTTACTATCTATCACGGAAGGTGACTGTGAAAAATTTAATCGCACAAACTGTTCTTTTAGAACAGGGAGCTATCTGCTCCTTTTCCTTGCATGGGCCAGAGTTCCCTCCCCCACAGCTACTGCAGGAACACAAAAGACAGCACTTAAAACTGGATCCTGGCCCTAACCGATTTGGCTAGTGGATAGAGCGTCGGCCTGCGGACAGAAGAGTCCTGGGTTCGATTCCGGTCAAGGGCATGTACCTTGGTTGCGGGCACATCCCCAGTAGGGGGTGTGCAAGAGGCAGCTGATCAATGTTTCTAACTCTCTATCCTTCTCCCTTCCTCTCTGTAAAAAATCAATAAAACATATTTTTAAACAACCAAAAACTGGATCCTGTTCTGCAAACCATGCAAGTCCATCAGTGGTGTTTCACAGGCATTTCTATTTCTGATCATGTCTTCCAAGTGTAGACATCTGAGAAATATAAATCTTGCCTCGGCAAGGCTCAAAGGAGACATTTGATTCTAAGTCATAGTCTCACTGATCATGCTTAGTTCAGTAAGTCATAGAAAAAAATAAATTAAATTGCATCATCGGCTTAAATATTTATTCTCCCTTATAATTTCCATATCCCAAAGCCAACTTGTTTAACTGTTAACTGTACGTACTCCACTTAGGATATGAAACTGTAAACTGCTTTTTCCTGATGAGTTATATGTGATATCTTAATCATTAATAGTAAATAGTGGTAATATTTCATTTTTGGGTTTTTTTATTGTTAACACTATTACAGATGTCTCCCATTCCCCCCCCTTTGCCCACTTCCACCCAGTCCCTACCCACCCTCCTCTGGCCTTCATCACACTGTTTTCTGGGTTCATGGGCTTTGCATACATGTTCTTTGGCTAACCTCTACACCTTCTTTCATCCAGCCTCCACACATCTCCTTCCCCTCTTAGAGCTGTCAATCTGTTCCATTTACTGGTTCTATTTTGTTCATCAGTTCATTAGATTCCACATATAAGTGAAATCATATGGCATTTGTCTTTCTCTGGCTGGCTTATTTTGCTTAGTATAATAATCTTCAGGTCCCTCCATGCTGTCTCAAAGGTTAAGATATTCTCCTTTTTTACAGCTGCATAGTATTCCATTGTATAAATATATCACAGCTTTTTTATCCACTCATCTACTAATGGACACTTGGGCTGTTTACAGATCTTCGCTATCATATATAATGGAAGGGTAATATGCAAATTGATCCTAATGGTGGAATGACCAGAACAACCACTCAGCTAGTCACTATGAGGTGCACTGACCACCTCTTGATCCCTTTCCCCGGCTAGCAGGCTCTGATCGCCCAATGGCAACTGGGGAACCAGGGTTAGGTGGCGGGGGACATGGGCTGCGCCAGGCCAAAGCCTGCATCCTGCCAGTTACCTCACACACAGAGGGTGACCCACGGCAGGGTTGGGGCTGGCAAGTGGGCAGGAACGGCTGACCTTTAATTCCCTTCCCCCAGCCATCTGGTTCCATCACCCAATGGTAAAAGAGGAACCAGGGGTATGTGATAGTGGGGGGCAGGGCCAGCTACAGGCAGCTGGGGAAGATGGCCCTAATTGTAGGCCAGGCTTAGGGACTGTATCGGTGCACAAATTTCATGTTCCAGGCCTCTAGTTGTAAATAATGCTGCTATGGGGAAAAAAAATGACACTGCTATGAACATAGGGGTACATATATCCTTTATGATTGGTGTTTGGGGATTCTTAGGACATATCCTGAGAAGGGGGTTTGATGGATCAAAAGGCAGTTGCATTTTTAATTTTTTGAGGCAACTCCATACTATTTGCCACAGCAGCTGCACCAGTCTGCATTCCCACCAACAGTGCAGAAGGGTTCCCTTTTCTCCACATCCTCACCAGCACTTGTTGTTTATTGATTTATTGATGGTAGCCATTCTGGCAGGTGTGAGGTGATATCTCATTTGCATCTCTCTCATGATTAGTGACATGGAGCATTTTTTTTTCATATGTCTATTAGCCATCTGTATGTCCTCTTTGGAGAAGTATCTACTCAGGTCCTTTGCCTATTTTTTAATTGATTGTTTGTCTTCTTGGTGTTGAGTTGTATAAGTTCCTTATATGTTTTGGAAATTAACCCCTTATCAGATATATTATTAATGAATATGTTCTCTTATGTAGTTGGTTCCCTTTTCATTTTGTTGATGGTTTCTTTTGCTGTGCAGAAGCTGTTTATTTTGATGTAGTCTTGTTTATTTTTTCCTTTGTTTCCTTTGCCATAGGAGATATATCAGCAAAAATATTGCTACAAGAGATGCCTGAGATTTTACTGCCTATGTTTTCTAGGATTTTAATGGCTTAATGACTTATATTTAAGTCATTTATCCATTTTAAGTTTATCCTTGTGTGTGGTGTAAGTTGGTGGTCCAGTTTCATTTTTTTTGCATGTACCTATCCATCTTAGAAATCATTACTCAAATTTTATTTAAATTAAATGTTATTTAGTTTTGAACACAGAATAAAGCCCAAAATGTTTAGTCAGTGTAAGTTATAAATTAGGTCCACATTACCTACAAGCAGTGTGTGATCCAATAATGGGTATGCCATAAGACCAACGCCCTAGGACAAGCTCTATAAGTAAGACTACCTCTGAGTTTAAGAAACTCAATCTCCTTGGATGATACTCAACAGGTTTTTATCTTATCCTTTGTTTTCCTTTGTCATGGCCCAATTTTCCTCGGAGATTGCTGTCAAACGACTTGTTAATTCTCATATCTTTGTAACTTCAGAATCTTGGATCTGGACCAACTGGCTTTTAATCAATCCAATTAAGAGAATATAAGAGTCACATGAGTGAGACTTGTGAGGAAGGGAAGGGAATTTATGGGACCCGAATTTCTGAAATCATATTAAGGCAGCATTGGGCTTCTTATTGAAACACCAAGGTTTGCAAAGGGCTAACAATCTATATTTTTATCATTCACATCACTTTTTGCCCTCCAAGTTAAAAGGTTCATTTATTTATTTTTATCTAAGAGAATTAGTATAAAATATTATCTATAATATGCTAATTAGACCAGATGTCCTTCCAGACATCATTCTAAACAAAGCTGGGGCCAGAGTGAAGCCTGGGTCCCGGGTGCCAGCTGGCAGACAGAGGGAAGCTGCCTGGGTCCCAGGTGCCTGCCGGTGGCCTGAGGGAAGAAAGGCCTACTCTTGCATGAATTTTTGTGCATTGGGCCTCTAGTCTTAACTAATAAAAGCGTAATATTGAAATTAACTGTTTCTCTGAGACGGGGTAAGCCACGCCCACCAGCCAATCAGAGCAGCTGTATGCAAATTAGCCCAGCCAACATGGCGGCCGCCACTGACGGACCTGAGTAAACAGCAGCTTCCATTGTGGCAGGAGTGAAACTGAAACTGGCCCGCTCCGCTTAAACTGGCTCCAGCAAAACACAGGTTTGCAACAACATAATCATAGAATCCTCGGGAGCTGAAGGAAACAGCAGGCCTAAGAGTAACATTGTCTCTTTATAGATGCCGCGAGGTGAAGCAGAGAGGAGGCTTTGTTAGTAGTTAGTAGGCCGGCTTAAAGGAACAGCATCAATTATAGAAGATAAACAAACCCCAGAAACCTGCGTCCAGCCAGCCTTGCTGGGACATTGGGTCAATAGGAGCTGTGGGCCGCCTTAAAGCCTGAAAGCGCCATTCAGCCCGTCACCCACGCTGGCCACAACCCAGTGGGGTGAGGGACATTCCTGGGGGGCTTGGCCAGCCTGCACACAGCCATCAGCCCATCACCCAGGCTGGTCAGGCACGCCAGCAGATGAACATCCCCAGAGGGGTCCCAGACTGTGAGAGGGCACAGGCCAGGCTGAGGGACCTCCCAAGTGCACAGAGTGGCTGCAGGGCGGAACAGTGCAGGACCCAGGACCCATGAGTGGGAAAGAGGCAGCAGGGTTGGCGGCCTGCTTGGCGGCTGCCCAGGCCCTTTGCGGGGCACCAGGGAGCGGGAAAGAGGTGGTAGGGGCTGGGGGCCTGCTTGCTGGCTGCCCAGACCCTTTGAGGGGCATTGGGAGCAGGAAAGAGGTGGCGGGGGGTCTCGGCCTGCTTGGAGGCTGCCCAGGCCCCTTGCAGGGCACTGGGGAGCAGGAAAGAGGCGGCGGGGGTTGGGGGCCTGCTTGGCGGCTTCCCAGGCCCTTTGAGGGGCATTGGGGAGTGGGAAAGAGGCAGTGGGGGTCAGAGGCCTGCTTGGCTGTTTCCCAGGCCCTTTGCAGGGCACCGGGAAGTGGGAAAGCAAGGTAGTAGGGTACCGGTGAGTGGGAAAGAGGTAGCGGGGCATCTTGGCCTGCTTGGCGGTTGCCCAGGCCCTTTGTGGGGCACTGGGGTGCAGGAAAGCAAGGCTGAAGTGGCCGGGGTCCTGCTTGGCAGCTCCCCAGACCCCTGGGCGGCACCGGGGAGTGGGAAAGGAAGCAGCAGGGGACTCGTGAGTGGGAAAGAGTCAGCGGCCTGCTTGGTGGCTCCCCAGGCCCTTTGGGGGGCACGGGGGAGCGGGAAAGCAAGCTCTTGGGGGCTGGGGGCCTGCTTGGCAGCTCCCCAGGTCCCTTCCGGGGATCAGGGAACAGGAAAAGGCTGGCCTGACTACGAGGCGGGGTTTTCCCTGCTTTCTGGTGGCTGGAGGAAGATGGGCAGTAGGCAAGCTTGGGAGGCAGGCAGCACCTAGCCCTGGCCACAGCTCAAAAAAAGAGAACAACTTGCAGGGGAGGGCAAGAGTCTGAGAGATCAACATAGAGGGGTTGCCTGCTCCAAGCCTGGGGGCAGGCCCCCAGCAGGTAGACACACACAGGAGGACTGCTCCAAGCTTCAGATGCGGCTGGGGGCAGGTTCCCAGTGGCAACACACACACACACACACACACACACACACACTAAAGGTGCCTGGCAGACTGGGGCCATCATAGGACATCCACTGAGGGGTTCCAGACTGTGAGAGGGGTCAGGCTGGGCTGAGGGACCCCTCCCCCATGCACGAATTTCGTGCACCGGGCCCCTAGTATTAATTATAATAACTTCAGGTGTACAATGTAGTGATTTGACATTTTTATACTTTACTATGTGATCCCTCCACTAATTCTAGTAATCATCTGTCACCGTGCGGATTTATCACAATATTATTGGCTATATTATGAATAGATTCTTTTATTAACTAATTTGGCCCTGCTGAGGCTTTGATTTGGAAAGCCACAGATGTAATTCTCAATAAGCAGACATGATATACCAAGTAAAAGGAACTGCTACAAATAGGCTGCTAGTAATGTGGTAGTAACGTGTCGGGGCGGGGAAGGGTTCCATAGCCCTGTGATTAGTCTTAGACATTTATCGAGCCTGTGCCTAGACGGTGAACTTTACAGTGTTTCTCATTTTTTCCCCCTTCCTCTTGGTAGGGCAGGATGGTGACACTGGGCTGGAGTTGGGCATTTCCCTTCCCCAGGTCAGTTAGGCTGTGGTTACCTAGTTCCCCTGAGGCAGGCCTTGCTAAGAACAGAGTCCTCAAGTGTGTTTTCAAATAGTTCCTCTTCCCCTCTCTGCTAGAAGCACAGGGGGATTTTTTCTCTGCTATTTACTATCAGAACCTGGTCGAGATAATGGAGGCAAATCTCACAAAACTGTGGAGGTCCCTCTATGACTGGGTCCCTCTGGAGTTTTCAACTCTCATAATTGTCTGCACTGGGACTCCAGTGATTCATCAATCACAGTTCAGGTTTTCGTCACTAGACACTCATGGTTTCCCTCATGAGCCTCTGCTCTGGGAAGCGAGACCCCCTGTATCTGGCTGTCTCCCCAGTTTGCCCTATGTCTTCCCTCATGTGTACAAGAAGAATTGTTGTTGTTGTTGTTGTTTTCAGTCTGATCAGTTTTTTCCTTATTGTTAGGATGAAGGGGTGACTTTCAGCACCCTGACAAGCAGGAAATGCTAAACACAGGGATGGGTAAAGTAGGCTTACAGTTATTTGTGAGTATGTAAGACAGTTTATTCTTGTATTGCTTATTAATTATTTAATAACTAATTATAAGTAAATTATAAGTAAATTATTAATTATTATTTTCCAAATGAACAACTATAAGCCTATTTTTGCCCACCCCTGTGTACTTCAATCACTGTAGAAATTAGTAGTTCAAAGAATGCATAGATCAAGGGAATTGATTGTTCAGAAATAACCTTAAAACCTAGAGAGGAAAATACATAATTCTCATCTAAATTTTCAAATAAGGTAAGAAATGAATAATGTGTGATTGCCAATTTTTAAATGGCAGAACGGATCCATGGGGGAAGTGGTGCACACAAAGAGGTGTTATCTTTTTGCAATGTGAGCTAGGACAGTAGGTACACCCTTTTTTCATTCAGGATTCTATTCAAGCAGTTGCTATAGCAAAAAAAAAAAAAAGGAAATAAAATAAAAAGGGTTCCTAGGTGGAAAGACATACTGGAAGGCATGAAGATATCTTAGTGTCTATAAGGAAAACAGTCTCAGACTTCTGAAAAGTTTCCAAAAAAGCAAACGGAAGAAAAGCCACAACATACCATGATCCTGAGGAGAATTAGCCCTTGTCAGTCAGCTGTTTCCAACCTGCAGCAAGTCGATGATTTTAAAAGGTACTAGTGGAAGACACCTTAGTTTAGGCAAAATTTTTTAATCCTTAAGATATAGCAAGTCCTTTTTTTAAAAATATTCACCAAAGAATATGTTTTTTATTGATTTTAGAGAGAAGAAGGGAGGTGGAGAGAGAGAGAGTGAGAAACAGTGATGTGAGAGAGAAACATCAATTGGTTGCTTCCCTTATGTGTCCCAGTAGGTAGGAGATCAAACCTGTGCCCTGACCAGGAATGGAGCCCCAAACCACTTGGGGTATGGGATGACACTCCAACCAACTGAGCCACCAGGTTAGGGCTGAAATACATTCAATACTCTTAATATTCTAATGGCATTCCAAGACATCTCCATTGACAAGTGCATGATGTGAATTCTGTAGTCCTGATAAACATGTGAATATATGATGTTGCCCTTTAGTAACAAACTGAATATGATGTTAGACACGGCATACTAGTTCACTGCTTATTCAGAGATGAAGTTTAAAGATTTATTTTCTGCATTTGATTCTCACTCTTAATTCTTGTTTTGTTGAGAAAAATAATGTATTTTGTTTTCTCATTGTTGATTAATTTTTTATTATGTATGATGAAATACATATTGTAAGAACCATCATGCTTCTAGTAATGTGTTCTGTATAATTAAGGTGAGTTATTAGAAAAGTCCAATGATTAAAACTTTAATTGTGTAATTTATTTTTATAGGAAGTTTACAGAGACTCATCTGAAAACCATTCCCAGTCATGCATTTTCAAATCTGCCCAACATCTCCAGGATGTAAGTCATTTTTTTAATATAAAAAAGTTTGCAATTGTGACATGCTATGTTCCAAATGTGTTCTATCCAGAAAAATAATCTACATATGCATTGTATATGAAATTTTTATTTATGAAATGTTTATTTTGTCTTGATACTAGGGAACCTCCATTCCCTAATTCCTAAGTGATTTTTTAAAGCTAAAACAAATTTTAATTCATTTAGTCTTGAACATTTTCTAATTCTTAATGTATTTTAATATATCTTGGGATGTGGCAAAATCTTAGCTGGGAATCTCTCCCATAAACATATTTCTCTGTCTATAATTGATCTATCCTAATTACCGATTCTTGATTCACTTTTCACCACTAGAACAAATGCTTATATGTTGCCATAAGTGTAGTTAATGATGTTTGATTTCACTATTACCTAACGTAACTAATTCCTAAGTGAGTATCTCTAGTCCTGATCTGTTCTTAAAAACTCAGGCCTGCATTACAACCTTCCTTCCAAATATCATCACCTTCATGTCACACAAGCAGGACACACTCAGTATATCCCAAAATAAACTCTTCATCTTCCCCTAAACTTCTCCTTCCCTACTTTTCCTTTTAACAGCACTGTCATTTAGTGGCTTGTAAGCTAAAAACTTCAAATTTTCCTACAGCTCTTTCTTTTTCTTCATCTCCCTTATACAATTACCTAGTCTGTGTCATCCCTTGTCTGTGGAGACTCATATGAGAGGTGTATTACCTGGATGGTGGGGGGTAATCAGGGAAGGCTTCCTTGGAGGAAATGACACCTAATTTGCAATCTGCATTATCTGGCTAAATAATTGAATAAAAAATAAGTAGAAAGAGAGTTCCAAGCAGAAGAGAAAAGCCTTGGCTGTCTGTGAAATTAAAATAAATTTCTTGAGGCTGGGAAGGAGCAATAGAGAAAAATAAGATTGGGAGGAGGTACGCAAGTGCAGGGCCTGTGAATCATTGGAAGGAGTTTGAAATCTCCCCTAAGGACCAAGCCACTGGATGGTTACAATAGGGATGTGACAGATCAGATGTTCTAGAAACCTTCCCTTGACTGTGCTGTGGACAGGAGTAGAAGTGGAGCAAGACTGAAGACAGGAAGCCAGTGAGGAAGTTGAATCAGGGCCCTGGAGAAGAGGAGATGGAGAACTGAATGAGGGTGGTTATTTGAGAGTAAAGAAAAAGTGACCAGATTTAAGAAATAAATAGGAATACATAATAAATTAGAAAGTTGATTGATTTGGAGGGGGAGGGAGATGGAGAAGAATTTCATTCAATTTCTGACTCAAACGCCTGTGTGACTGATGAGCATATTTGCCAAGATAGAGAAGTTGTCCATACATTTGCTGTGGAGATGCAGGGGGTAAGTTAGGAATTCAATTTGGGGCATATGACATTTGAGGTGCCTTTGGCACATCGAAGTAGACATTAGGACATAATTTTTCATTCATTCATTCAGGAAATATTTATTCGGTCCATATTATGTGCCAATTGTTGTTCTAAGAGATAGGCATATACCAGGGAACAAATGCACAAAGATCTGTGCCCCTGTGGAGCTTGCATTTGAATGGAAGGAGACAATGAATCAAAAACATCCAGATATAACAAACATATGTACACTAATTTAGAAGGGATTTGTGGATATGGTAAAAAGAAAAAAAGGAGGGTAAGGAGGACTAGAAATGGGCATGTTGGGGTTCTCAAGGGGGAGATCTGGGTGGACACTACACTCGAGAGTCATAATCAGGTATTTGTGACTGGGAACAGGTAAAGGAGTCAGTAGAGAGGGAGAGGCTAAAAAAAGTGAAGAAAGAACAAATTTTTAAAAGCACCAAGGAGAGGGACTGACCTTCTACAGAAGATGGTGACTTTGTGCATTGCAATAAGAAAGTAATAGTAAGAGATGGGGCAGGTGCAGGTAAATTAATAGGATTATTGGAAGGGAATTTAAGAAATCCTTATCTCAAGGTTTCTTTCCTTTCTATGAATTATTAAAAGAGCATACTCTCAACCATAAAATAAATTTAAAAAAATAAAAAGAGTATGTACTAATATTGAGGGTAGAGCTGGCAGAGTTAGAAACTTGAAAAGGTTTGACATGAACATGATGAGCAATTAAAGAAAGCAGGTTGACTGAGATATTTGAAGGTCTTGCTGAAGACTCCTCCAGGGAGACTGTGCTGGATTCTCCAGTCTGGGTTAAGTATGCCCTGAACCTCATCAAAGCATTTATCACCCTACATGTTAATCCCATTTACCTGCCTGTACCTCCCATTGCTGTGAGTTTCTGGAAGCTAGGGAACATGTCTGTTTGGTCATTTGTTAAATGAAAGCACACACACATAAATGAATAATCAACAAAAAGGTGATATATCTAGGGGGCAACAGAGAGATCACCAAGGAGACCCTAGGTAGGTTTTCCTTGGACAGTATAAAGTCTCACCTATTATTTTGGCATACTATTAGCACCCTGTTTAAGCTCACAAAAATATCCTATTTTGGATGATAAAAGTTATGTCCACCCTAGTGGTTACATAAGACTTAAATGGTAAGAAAAAATTTGAGGAAGTAGGATCTGATTTTTCCTGGTTATAAAAATGGGATTAGCAAGTAGAGAATCACTCCTTTCATCCCCCTGATAAGTGGTTCCTACATGTTGGGTCCCCCAATAAAACCTTGAGAAAGCTCTGCACTTCTCTTAACAAAGTTAAAAGAAAATTTGGAGCAAATGGATATGATGCAAAGTTAGATGAACAAGATCGCAGCCTTCAAAATTAATCTTGTCTTTCAGATTGCTCAGCTTCATCCATTATAAATCCCCACAATCTCTACCCAATAAATTAATTCTTTTCAACATAATTCATTCTTCTCTATTGAATTTCCCATCCTGTTGCTTTCTCTATGTTTTAGAGATAATATTTGGATCAAAATAATTTATGTAACATTACCCACAAGTGGCAATACTTGGGAGACCTGATAACTCAAAAGGATAACTGTTTACAGAATAGGCCATACAAAACAAAAATCACAGGACCTTTAGAATATTCACAATAACCATGGTAAAAACTCAAATGGAAGAGTCAGAGGTCTTCTTAATAACATTGTGTTAATGACAATATTTTACTGAGAGATTCAGTATATACCAGTGGTTCTCAACCATGCCTACACATTAGAGTCACCTGGAAAGCTTTACATAATAAAAGTGTTTGTCCCGTCCCTCAGAAACAGTTACTTAATTGTCCTGGGCCAAATTTTAGACATGTCTATGTTTTAAAACCTTCCAGATAGTTCAATTGTATGGCCAAAGTTGAGAATCTTCACTGGGGCTACACATGGACATCATCCATCAATTGATAATTTCCCCAAATGTCATAGAAATGCCTCTCAATAAAAATCAGTCACTGAATTTGGCTGTGTTCGTCATTCTCATTAGAAGATGGAATTTGAAGAGATTATTTGAAATATCATCCCTTATGTATTCTTGTAGGTAGACATTTCTCTTTTCCCCATTTTAGTACTTAAAAACTTTTATTTGAATTATCTTTTGTTCCCAAAGTTCAAAACAAACCTTGAATTTTCAACGTCATCAAAACCAAGAATAGAACTTTTGAGATAATATGTAGTCACCACCCTCTGGAATGTTCCACTACAGCATTGTGGATTTCACTTCATCTTCTTTGAAACTACCTCTCTAATTCCAGGCTACTAGGTACTTCATTAACAATGCCTCATATTCAATTTTTTCCATGTTTTTCATGTTCTGCTCTTTTGAGTAACTCACCTATCATTCATTCACTTAGCATATATTTATTGGGAGTCTACTACATGCCAAGAACTATGGAAGGGACTCAAGATTCAGTGGCCACCAGAAACCAACATGGTTCTCCATTTCAGAGAATGTCTCAGTGCAATGAGACAACACAAATCAAATATCACCCTAACAGTTGCCAAGTTGCTCTGTGATGATAGGGAAAGGAATTCATGATAATATGAGGATATATTACAGGAAATTTGACCCAATCAGGAAATTTGGGGAAAGCTTCTAAAGGAAGTTATCAGTTAAATAAAACCTGAAAGATCAATAGGACTTCATGTATTGGGAAACTTTCAGATGTCACAGGATCTAAAAATAGTAGTAACTAAGCATAACATAATTAGAGAGAACCCATGAGGATTGCATGTTTTATGATCTGGGAAGCCCTTGACAAAGACGTTACATCAAAACAGTATGCTTGGTGTTCACAACCCTACTAACTTTTTACTTTGTCTTATATTTTTGTGATGTTCAGCTACTTATCCATAGATACAACTCTGCAGCGGCTGGAATCATATTCCTTCTACAATTTGAGTAAAATGACGCACATGTAAGTACAATGAAAAATGGAGCATGGACCCAAGTTACTGCCACTCTTGCTTGCTAATTTGGGGATTCCAGATGGCAGTGACAGTCCAAGTGTGGCTGATGGGAAGACCATATGGGGAGGTGCTTAGGTTACATGAAGGGCCCACCTGAGCCTAGCCTTCTAGCAATCCCCAGGCATTGAACCCACCAGAATAATCCAGACAGCAGCTGTATGTCAACCAGTAATTCCAGTGGATCACACATGGAACAGAAGAATAGCCCAGTTAAGCACTGCCTGAAATCCTAATCCACTAAATTGAGCTGTAATAAAATGTTTGTTATTTTAGTCACTTTGTTTGGGGTAATTTGATAGCCAGGCCATTATATATCAGTTAACAATTGGTAAAGTACATTGAGGATTAGTGAGAGAAAACTGCAAGACTGGCAGGTTTCTTTGTAAATCATTGAGGGTCCTAAGTGGAAACAAAACAATTTTTTCTTCCCTGAAGTTTTAAACTTCAGCTGGGTTAATATTTGGATCCAAAAGTGTGTATCAGATAAAGATTTATACCTGTAAAACGAAACACTGGTCACTTCCATCTTCTATTTCATTTCTTCTATAACGAAGTCAAAAGCATATTGGTGGTTGCTGTTTTGTTCCTAATAGCTACCAACTAACTGAATGCCTTTTGTGGGCAAGCACTCTGCTAAAAGTGCTTCAACATATACTGTCTCATTTAATCTCACTAAGCCTCAGTTTCCCCCATGTAAAATGAAAATGATAATACATAGCTGACAGAGCTCTTGCTCACATTACTCAGCCAAGAAATCACAGTCAGAATTTGAAACCAATAGTGCCTGTCTCCAAAACTAATGCAAGCCCATAATATCGCTTTAATGAAAAGCAGACATAACTAAAGAAACCGCTGCCTTCAGAAGGATGTTTTTATTTTTATGTAAATTTTTTTAAATCACAAGTAAATAAAAATTCTACAGCTGGGTAGGTCAAATATGTGATTTTGGGCAGATAGTATGATAAGACTTAATTTTGCTGATTCACTAAATTGAATCAATGGTTTATTGAAGATCTTAGAACACAAGTCTTAGTCCCAGGCATTATATAATTATAAGAGTGGCAACATGTATCTTCCAGGCCATTTCAAAAAATCACTTTTATAAAGTCCTATTTCCAGTAGAAAAATCTACCAATAAACTAACATTTCCCTCAATTTCCTTCAAAAAATCTGAACATTTACAAACTATTTGAATTAACATCTATTATTTGTAATTACCGAATAAATTAGAAGATGCACCAAAATCATAAATATCACCTTTTGGTTACAGATTATTTTCCCCCCAGTTACATAATGGAATGTTAGTGGTAAAAGACTTCATTGATAAGTATCAAAGTAGAAAACTCAGATTTCTTTCATTGAAAAGCCTTGATAATGTAGGAGATCACTTATTCTGTGAATTTATAGGCTATTACTAAAAAGTGAGAGCTAGTTTAAGAATCAGGACTTAACCAGCTAAAGATATATTCCAAGAATTTTGTTAGATGTTATACTTTTTGACCCAGTAATTTCATATCTAAAAATTTCCCCTAATAAAATAGAGGAATGAGAAAAATTTTGCATAAAAAGCCATTTGTCTCCAAGTTAATCTATAATAGCAAAAATTTGGAAACTACTCAAATGCTGAGCTAAGAGAATGGTTTAATATGAAATACTAAGCAACCATTGGACTTCTATTTTCATAGGCGATTTGATCCCAGAGGAAATGCTTTTGACATAATGCTACTTTAACATATATATACTAAGGCTCGATGCATGAAATTTGTGCAAGAGTAGACCTTCCTTCCCCCAGCTGCCAGCACCAGCTTTCCTCTGGCACCTGGGACCTGAGTTTCCCTCACAGCCCTGGCTTCATTGGGAAAGACAGAAGGACATCCAGAAGAATGTCCAGAAGGACGTCCAGTTTAATTAGCATATTATACTCTTATTATATATACTAGAGGCCCGGTGCACGAATTCGTGCACCAGTGAGGTCCCTTGGCCTACCTGCGGGATCAGGCCAAAACCAGCTCTCTGACATCCTCCAAGGGGTCCTGGATTGTGAGAGGGTGCAGGTCAGGCTAAAGGACCCCACCCATGCATGATTGGGGCTGGGGTGGGATGCAGGAAGTTGGTCAGCCAGAGAGGGACCACAGGAGGGCTCCAGAGTGTGTCCAGCCTCTCTTGCTCAGTCCCAATCAGCCACACCCAAGCAGCAAGCTAACCTACTGGTTGGAGCATCTACCCCCTGGTGGTCAGTGTATGTCATAGCAACTGGTCGGCCTGTCAACTGTCCCCTAGTGGTGAATGAATGTCATATCAAGCAGTTGAGTGGCCTTAGCATATCATTAGCATATTGTGCTTTGATTGGTTGAACAGATGACTATATTTATATCTAATGTAATAAAAGAGTAATATGCAAATTGACCCTCACTCCATTATACCTAAGCCACGCCCACCAGCCAAGCCATGCCCCCTGGTCAATCAGAGCACCTATATGCAAATTAGGCCAGCCAAGATGGCAGCTGGCAGCCACAGAGTTGGAATAACCAGGAGGCTTGCCCCAGTGATGGAGGAAGCTAAGGTTTCTGTATGCCTAGACGGGCTGCGGCCTCCGCTCAAGGCAACAAAGTTTCAATTATAAAAGATAAACAAACCTCAGATACCTGCTTCCACCCTTGGGCTCGAGGAAGCGCTGGGAGCTTGGGTTGTCAGGGGAAACCTGACCTGGGCCCCAGTTAAAGCAACAAAGTTTCAACTTTAGAAGTTAAATAAATCCCAGATACCAGTTTCCAGCCAGCCTTGCTGCAAACAGCCATCAGCCCCTCACCCAGGCTGGCCAGGTACCCCAGCAGGACCCCACTCCCTGAAAGGGATGTGGCCAGCCTGAAAACAGCCCTCAGCCCCTCCCAGGCTGGCCACACCCCCATGGAATGAAGGTCTCTGCTGGGGGACTTGGCCAGCCTGCAAACAGCCATCAGCCACTCACCCAGGCTGGCCAGGCACCCCAGTGGGACCCCACATTGATCCGGGACACCCTTCAGGGCAAACCAGCCGGCGCCACCCATGCATCAGGACTCTATCCTATATAATAAAAGGATAATATGCAAATTGACCCTAACATAAGAACGACTGGGAATGACTGCTCACTATAACACACACTGACCACCAGGAGGCAGACACTCAATGCAGGAGCTGCCCCCTGGTGGTCAGTGCGCTCCCACAGGGGGAGCTCTGCTCAGCCACAAGCCAGGCTGAAAGCTACCAGCATAGCAGTGGTGGTGGGAGCCTCTCCTGCCTCCTCATCAGAGCTAAAGATGTTCAACTGCAGCTTAGGCCTGCTCCCCGCTGGCAAGTGGACATCCCCCAAGGAACCCCGGGCTGCCAAATGGTTGTCTGGCTGCCAGTTTAGGCTCAATTGCCTGGGGAGCAGGCCTAAGCCAGCAGGTGGACATTTTCCAAGGGATTCTAGATTGCTAGAGGGCACAGGCCATGCTGAGGGATATCCCCAAGTGCACAAATTTTTGTGCACTGGGCCTCTAGTTTATACATATTAGAAGACTTGTGCATGGGATTTGTGCACTGCTGGGGGGCATGGCCTGTGGAGATTGGCCCACTCATCTGGGTCAGCCAAGCGGTTATAGTGAGTGGGAGCAACTGCTCATCATGGTCAGCTGAGTGGCAGTCCCACTATGGGAGCATGCTGACCACTAGGAGGAAGTTCCTGTGTTGAGTGTCTTCCCACTGGTGGTCAGTGCATGTCATAGTGACTGGTTGACCTGTCATTCTGGTCATTCTGTCATTCAGTCGCTGGGCTTTCATTATATAAAATATGTTATAACCTAAGTAGGTTATTAGAGAGAGAGTGAGATAGAGAGAACCACAGCTGGTTTTCTTTGAATCATGGAAAGATGGGAGATTTCACTTTTTATGTTTAAAACTTTTTACCATGCATATGCATGGTCTGTATAGTCCATTGAAATAAACATTTTAAAAATTAAAGTTTCCTTTAATATGCTTTAATCTTGAGATTAATACTTGATGTTAAAATACATGGTGATTTATTATGTGGTAAAAATCTATCATAAAATATTACTTTAAAATTAATTTATCTAATTCCAGTTTCAGTTTTTTCCCTTTAAAATATGTTTTTATTTAAAAATACCCCATATAAAAAAGTCTAATATGCTAAGTGTCCGGTCATCCAGTGACAGTCAACTGTTCAACCAATCAAAGCATAATATGCTAATGATATGCTAAGGCCACTCAACTGCTCGCTATGATGTGCACTGACCACCATGGGACAGATGCTCCGACCTGTAGGTTAGCTTGCTGCTGGGGTCCAGTTGATCAGAACTGAGCAAGACGGGGCTGAACACACCCTGGAGCCCTCCTGCAGTCCCTCCCTGGCCCTGACCGTGCATCGGTGGGGGTCCCTTGACCTGGCCTGCAACCTCTTGCAATCCAGGACTTCTTGGGGGATGTCAGAAAGCTGGTTTCGGTGCAATCCCACAGGCCACTCCCCTCAGGAAGGTGCCAGATGCAGAGCTCACAGCTGGCAAGTGCTGCTATGGTGCAAGCCTCTCCAGATTGGGATTGATTGTGTGAGAGCCTGTGGCAGGCATAGTGGGGCGGAGATGAGCAGAAGCAGCAGGTAGGAGCTACAAGCAGCATTGAACTGCGGGGTTCAGCATGATCCCCACAGGTCACCCAGAGGGACCCTACTTGTGCACGAATTCATGCACTGGGCCTCTAGTGTATACACATATCTTTTTATTAATTTTTAGAGAGAGGCTGGGAGAGGGATAAAGAGATAGAAACATAGATGAGAGAGGAACATCATCACTTGGCTGCTTCCTGCACACACCCTACTGGGGAATCAGGCCTGCAAACCCAGACATGTGCCCTGACTGGGAATGGAACAGGTGACCTCTTGGTTCCAGGGTCAATGCTTAACTGCTGAGCCACACTGGCCGAGCCCAGTTTTCATTTTGGTGCTGTATGGCATTTAAATTATTTAAAACAACGCAATGATGGCTTTGCCAATATATACACATCTTCTTTTTAAAGAAATTAAATATTGTCTACTTTCCTTTATCTCCCAGAGAACGCGGTAAAGTTGCACATAATAGATGTCCAATAATTATCCCTTTAATGTTAATGACCTTCTCCCTGCGCTGTTCAACAGAACGAGCAGACCTAGAAAAGTTCAGAGTGGCCTGCCTCCTTTTTTTAAAAAACTATTGGCACTTAAAAGCAGACTAGCAAAAAAATGAGAATCAAAATAAATTAAGAGTTAAAAAGAAGCTGAGAGCTAGATTTCTGGCTAATGTTCTTCAGTGTCTCGTTTTAAACAATGTAGTCTTATACATTATAACATCTGTATTTCTTTAAAGTCCAGCTACGCTGACAGAGGCAGCTTCTCTTTGCTTCAGATACTTGATTCTAACTCAGAGTCCCTACCCTGAGCAAGTCTGATGCTTTCTCATCTCCCTTGGCCCATCTACTCAGCAGGTGAAATGCCAACTTGGCTTCACGATTTGCTTCCCAGTTTGGTGTCTTCATTCATGGACTGGGGGTGTCTAGTGTGTGGGCACATATCTCTAAGCCTGAGGATCACAGTCCGGTGTCATAATCAAATGCCTATTAAGTAAAAGAGGTGGGAAGGGGCCACAGGACAGCGGAAGGAAATCAGTAATTGGAAAATTCCTTAATTAGAAGAATTTTAAGCCACCATCTCCCCTCTTTTTGCTCCTTGTCCCCCCAAACTGAGAACTCCCTCCTCTCACATTGCTGATTTCCCATGTTCTTTGGGTTTAGGCTGGGCTACTAAGTACCCACCACAATGCCAGTTGTTTTGAATAAGCCAATTTCTGTTCTTGGCTCTTGTTGAGACTTAAATGTTTCTCAGAAAAAGAACACAGAATCTAGACATATGATTAAATAAACCTAATGTGTGTAAATTACTAATTTGCTGGCTTGTGAAAACACCACACACTGGGCATCAATATTATATTTTTATCTAAATGTCCATTTTATTTGAAATCTAATGAAGGGAAATTCAGCAAGAATGTGTATTTAACTTTCTTCTTAGTAATGGTAGATGACTTCCTTTAGACATTTTTTTAAAGCTGAATTTGGAATTAGAAGTCCTAGATCAAGGCCCAGGGTTGCCTCTAACAGTTCAATAGGAGACCAGGCATGTCACCTTCCTAAACTTGTCTCCACTGTTTTGTCTGCAAAATGAAGATGATACTACCTGCTTCACTTAAGTCAGTTCTGCCATCCCTCACTGCCAGGCTATCCTAATAGACATACCCCTAGTCCCTTTTTGTCCTTTACTCTCCCAAGGCTGGGCTTCCCTAATCAATAAGCATCATGATCCTCAAATATTCCCTGACACAGCTAAGTCACCCTTCTCCATAGATGAGCATACTTGAAGATTTGCACAGATTACCTAGCCCTGAGTTTTTGTTTTTTTTAAAGTTGACATAGACGACCTATTGCTTTGCCTTTTTTTTTTAATTTAAGGATCTTTTTTGCATGCCTTTTATTACATGTTTTTCTTCTTTTAAACAAGATAAAAAGTAGAAATCACACGCTCCTAGCTTCCAAACCTACCTACAGAGATGACCACTATCAAGAATATACTCTGTATTTTAAGAGCTGTATTGATGCTGATTGTATTGGCTTGGATAGGCTAATTAAGAGAGACAAACATACAAATATGAGCCAGTTCTAATGTAACAGAAGTTTATTTCTTGCTCCTGGGACAGTCCTGGGTGAATGAGAAGGTGAGCAGAGCAGCCCTCCCTCACACAGTTACCCAGGGATCCAGGCTGCGGATCCAGAGGCCCCTCCACCTTCAGCTGTGTTCACACCTACAATAGAGGACATCTTTATTCCAAGCCCTGTGTTCCAATTACTGTATTTTCCGGCATATAAGATGACTGGGCATATAAGACAACCCCCAACTTTTCCAGTTAAAGTATAGTTTGGGATATACTCGTCGTATAAGACTACCTACCCCTCTTCCAACGCACACCAAATAAAAATTTAAAAAACATCAGATTTGATTTGAAATGAATGGAGTGTAGCCGTTTTTGAGCTCCCCCCACCACATGCAGCTACCGCAGATTTTCCAGTCTGGCTCGGAAGTTTCAGCATCCGCCCCATAAGATGACACCCAGCATATAAGATGACCCCTGACTTTTGAGAAGATTTTCCTGGGTTAAAAAGTAGTCTTATATGCCAGAAAATACGGTACATAGAGGTTCTCTTTCCCTAGATGTCCACAGCTTCCTGGCAGCATAGCTACCCTCCTATATGCTTGGACACAATCACTAACTCTAAATTGTGTGATTCAAATTCAACTTCCCTGACATGCTTGGAATCCATTCAGATTTGGATTCCTCTTTCATCCTTCTCCTATTATCAGAGGTTCTGTGGTACTTTCTTCTACGCTTCCTCACTTTCTTTCTTTGAAAAGGTTATACCAGCTGCATTCACTTCTGACATTGTCTCCATTTGGCTAAACTTCCTTGCTTCAGCAGAGATTTTATTCTTTCTAGCTTTATTGAGTTTAATGAACAATATAATAGTGTGTAAGTTTAACGTACGAGGCTTTGATTTGATACATTTACATATTGCAAAATGACTTCCACCATAGTATTAGCCAACACCTCCATCCTGTCACATATAGTAATTACCTTTTTTTGGGAGTGTGAGAGCATTTGAGATCTCCCTTAGCAACTTCCAAGTGCATAATACAGTATTTTTGGCTATATTCATCATGCTGTACATTAGAGCCTTAGAATGTGTTAATCTTGCAATTGGAAGTTTTTTCCCTTTGATCAATATCTCCTCATCCCCACCCCACCCCCAGCCTCTTGTAACCACCCCCAAACTCTATTTCTCTGGGTTCAGCTTTTTTAGATCCCACATAAGTGATATCATGTAGAATTTATCTTTCTCTCAGCATAGATTTTTTTTTTAAGTCACTTGTGCACAAGTGTTGAGCTGTCTTCTCACCTCAGAAAGCAGCTTCTTTTCCTTGGTGTTTTCTTGAGCTGTCGCTTGCTCATATTACATTTCTCCCTCCCCCACCCCCAGAAATCCAGCTTCTCTTTGTGTCTCCCCCTCTCCTGCAACTTCTCCCACTTATTTCTCCTCTCACAACACCATGTCGATTGCAGCCCATTTAACCAGCTGTAACCAGCAGCAGGGCCTCCTTTGCCTTGCATTCCTTACCTCTAACGCCAATTCAATTGGGCTGCACTTCATTTCCTTGTAACATTCTCTTTGGGTCAGTCCCTGAAGTCTGCTTATGTAAGGATAGTCTCTAATGGAACAATTTTCCGAGCTACAAACCACAGTTTCCACACTCTACAAATAGTTTACATTCAATTGTCTCGAACAAGAGTTCAAACCCTCTTCCAAATGGAGAGCTCTGACAGGCAGTGTATTATTCACTACACAGAAACAGCTCCACTTTCAGAGACTCTGCCCATCTCTCCAAGGTCTATGAGATCGTGCAGTCAGGTGGCCAGTTGACCCATTTTACCCGGGACAGAGGGAGTTCCCGAGGTAGAGGACTCTTAGTTTCAACTCAGAACAAAAATTTTAAATGGGTCTTTCAATACAGGGTCTTAGCCAGATAAAGATCATGATGTCATAAGTTAAGATTAGTGGAAACAAGCGAAGATTTTGAGGTGGGGATTCTAAGGATTTGGGGATAAAAACTGTTAATGCTTTCTGTGGAAGCATTGATGGGTCTTTCAAGAAGTTCCCATAATGAACAATAAGGTTATTGGGGAAAAAGTTATGGTAATGAAGACAATGAGCCAGTAATGTTATATTAATATAGACAGTAAACTGAGGTGGGGAGAGGGTAGATGGTTTCTCCAAGTTAATTCCATCTTCTCTTCTCTAAGGTCAAGATCTTAGGTCAAAAACCAAATCTTGTGTTTTGTTGTTGTTTTGCTTTTACATTTGGTACATTTGCTAAAACATTGTAGCACCTCCAATCCAAGTTTTTGATTCTGCTCTAGATTTCATTCCACTTAACAGAATAGCAATCCTATCTAATAAAAGAGTATTATGCAAATTAGGGGTCACTCTGTGATGAAGATGGCTTCCCCCATGGCCACAAGATGGCTTCCCCCATAGCCACAAGATGGTGGCACTCATAGCCACATCCTATATAATAAGAGTAATATGCAAATTAGGTGTCACTCCATCACAAATATGTTCACCCCCAGAGCCACAAGATGGCGGCACCCATAGCCACAAGATGCCTGCCCCCATAGCCACAAGATGGTGGCACCCATAGCCACATCCTATCTAATAACTGTAATATGTAAATTAGGCATCACTCCTTCACAAAGATAGCCGCTCCCATAGCCACAAGATGGCCGTCCCCATGGACACAAGATGGTGGCGCTCATGGTCACATCCTATCTAATAAGTGTAATATGCAAATTAGGTGTCACTCCATCACAAATATGGCCGCCCCCATAGCCACAAGATGGTGGCACCCAATCAGGCTTAGCCCCACCACTGAAGCGATCAGGCCTCTTAGGCAGTAGGTTAGCTTACTGCTGAGGTCCAGCCAATCAGGACTGAGCAAGAGAGGCCGGACACACCCTGAAGCCTTCCCACAGTCCCTCCTCAGCTGGCCAACCTCCTGTGTCCCTCCCTGGCCCTAATCATGCACCAGTGGGGTCTCTCCATCTGTTCTGTTCCCTCTTGCAATCCAGGAGGGTGGGGATATCAGAGAGCCGGTTTGGGCCCAATCCCGCAAGCCAGGCCGAGAGACCCCACTGATGCACAAATTAGTGCACTGGGCCTCTAGTAATAAATTAATCATTTATAGAGTTCTCACTGTGTGCTAGATCACATGTCAAATTCCTTATGGGCATTATTTAGTCCTAACAAGAGTCCTGTGGAACAGGTGCTGTTATTGTCCCTATTTACACATGAGGAAACTGTGACTCAAACAGATCAAGAAACCTGGCCCAGGTTATGCAACCAGCAGTGGCAGAGCCAAGGTTTGATCTCAGGTCCACCTGACTATTCAGCAATAGAAAGTAGCCAACTCCTGACACTGCTACACATGGATGAACCTCACAGACATTATGCTAAAGGAAAGAAGCCAGACATGGAAGACTACATATTTGTCAACCCACTGATATGAAATGCCCAGATAAGGGACAAGTATAGAGATAGAAAGCACACTAGAGGATCCTCGGCATGGCAGAGAGGGTGGGAATTAACTGCAAATGGGTCTATGGTTACTTTTGTCATTGATAGAAAGGCCTTAAAACTGAATTGTGACGATGGTTGCACAATTCCACAAATTCACCAAAAATCATCTCATTATATTCCTTCAGTACATGAATCTTACAGAAACACTCTTTCACTAAAACCATTAAAAACAAAATTCCAGAGGCCAGATTCTAAGTCTTCGATTGTCACCACCAACTAAATGCAGGTTCCTTTAGGCATCAAGCCTGAGGAAAGGCTGTGTGCAGGACCCTCCATCCTCTTCATACAAGCACAGGGAGCGCCTTGAAACTCTTAACCAATCTAGTATGTTGACTACATTTAATTTTACCAATGATAGCCATTTCTAACAACCACTAATTTCACTAAGACTAATCACTAATACTGTGATGAGCATGCATATAAATCCAACCATGTAAGTTACAGACATACAGATATCACACCATGTAAGTTACAGAACTACGTAATATTACACCACATGTGCTGAAGAGTCTTAAATGACATAGAAAAATAAACCCAAGGGAACTGTTGATACAACATCCACTGAAATAGCGACTATCAGAGAGCTCTCCCCACCCTTCTGCTGCCATCCACCTAATCCGTTCAACCTCCCACCCAGGGCCAGGACACTTGCTACAGTGAACAATAAAGATTTCTGTCTTCCAGGAGCCACTGAAGAGGCTTTTCTTTCCTGTTTACATCTAAGAGTTTGAAAAGGCTCTGAGACTGCAATTAAGAGAAAAGTTGCCCATAAATTCAAAGGAACCGAAACTAAGCCAAGGATGTGAGAAGGTTCAACAGCTGCTGTGTCCCTGAGAGGAGCCAGCAGTCCTTTGTTGGCCGTGACTCCTGGCAGGAACCGTCTGTGGGGTGCCATGTGAATGTGTATTCCTCTCATGTTAAAGCTGACTTATGTTGTTTTATCCTTGATAAGAACAGAAATGGATGTGTTATGGTGAATATGCTCCTTGTAACTTTTATAGAGAGATTCGGAATACGAGAAGCTTAACTTACATAGACCCTGGTGCCCTAAAAGAGCTGCCTCTTCTGAAGTTCCTGTAAGTATTAACGCCATTCCAATCCCATTTTTTAAAAAAAATTTTCTAGATAATTATGTTATTCTCTACCAGAATTTTCCCTAGGATGATGTGGGCTGGGACCATTTGAGTGGTTTAATTTCCAAGGCAAATCATATCCTATGACTTACTCCCCACCCCTTCCCATCAGGCATGGTATCCAGTGAAATGATCCACATTTTAGAAAACCGGTTTAAAAGTCAGCACATACTGTTGGCACCAGACACCTACTCCCAGAAACATGAAGGAGAAAATGCCATCATGTATAGGGTGTCCCCCAAAAATGTAATTAAGTAGTTTGAAAGGCAGTGTTTATTAAAATACATTTCATTTTTGCCCTAGCCGGTTTGGTGCAGTGGATAGAGTGTTGACCTGTGGACCGAAGGGTCCCAAGTTTGATTCCAGTCAAGGGCACATACCCAGTTGCAGGCTCCTTCCCAGCCCAGGCCTTGGTTGAGGTGCGTGCAGGAAGCCACCAATCAATGTGTTTCTCTTTCTCTTCCACTCTCTCTAAAAATCAGTGGGAAAATATCAGCGGGTGGGGACTTAAAAAAATAAATAAAAGACATTTTATTTTCAAAATTGAGCTACCAGCTGTTCAAGTGTGAGTACAAATAGGGGGACACACAATATATATATATATATAGTCTTTTAAGTGGAGTAGAACAGAACGAAACAAAACAAGAAACCCTGAGAGCCCCCTGGTCAATTTTATTAGAAAATGGGTATCACAACAATAGTAGAGTGGCTGCTACACAGCAAAAACACAAAAGCCACAAAGGGTTAAATGTAATCTCTTGGAGGTTGTAGGATTAAAAATGGGTGGGACGGCACCTGCTGCCTTGCTTGGTGACACTTTCATCATACCTCTGTAAGAGCAGGAACCACATTTGTGTTTTCTGTTGCTTCTTGACTGCTGAGCAAAGTACATACGTGCTCAACAACAGTGTGTTCACTGGATGGCTACATGTGGCCTCAGGTCCTCCAGGCACCAGCTGGAAGAACCCTTCTCACCTTCCCTCTTTCCTGCTCACATGCATTGTAAAAGATAAAAAGGCAAAGAGCCCTGACCGGTTTGGCTCAGTGGATAGAGCATTGGCCTGCAGACTGAAGGGTCCCAGGTTTGATTCCAGTCAAGGGCATGTACCATGGTTGTAGGCACATCCCCAATAGGGAGTGAACAGGAGGCAGTAGATCAGTGTTTCTAACTCTCTATCCCTCTCCTTTCCACTCTGTAAAAAATCAATAATATATATTTTTTGAGTGGGAGATGCCGGAGGAACAGAAAGAGACATTGATGGGTTATATGGCTGAAGGGGTATCTGGGGAGTGACAAAAACTTATGGGACAAGGCAGTCACTCCTATATGGACTTACTGTTTCGATCAATCACTCTTTAATATGATGATCTCCTACTATGTGCAAGGCTCTGTGGGGAACACAGAGGATAGTAAAGCATTGTCCTTGCCTTCAAAAAGCTTACATTCTATTTGGGGAAGATACTATATATGACATTGAAAAGTTCATATAGTGGAGAATAATGGTAAATGAAAAATGCGAGGAACATACATTATTTGGGGATATAGGCCATTAGAAAAGACATCAAAAAGGAGATGGACTTGTCTAGGGTTTTAAAAAATAGAGGGGTCCTGATGCAAGTCCCTAATCTGGCATATCAGCCCTTTCCTTGGGCCCTTTCCCCTTGCTCTTCCACATGAACTGTTATTGCAACTGAACTAGCTTATTTCCTGTGCTTCGATTATACCTCATGTCTTTCCTTTGTTATTTGCAGTCCCATTTGCTCAAAGTCCCATTTGAGACCTCTGACTCCTGCTTTGTCTTCAAATCCTATGTCTTCCCTCTAGAGCAGTGGTTCTCAACCTGTGGGTCATGACCCTTTTAGGGGTTGAACAACCCTTTCACAGAGGTCGCCTAAATACATTCTGCATATCAGATGTTTACATTACTATTCATAACAGTAGCAAAATTACAGTCATGAAGAAGCAATGAAAATAATTTTATGATTGGGGGTCACCACAACATGAGGAACTGTATTACAGTGTCGCAGCATTTGGAAGGTTGAGAACCATGGCTCAAGAGGAAGTCGGGTCAGAATTTGCCTGAGAAGACACACCAGTGGAACTAGAGTTTTTTCTACTGGAAGACTTTCTTTAAAATGTCATATCACTGTCTAGATCTCACCCCATCTGTTTCTACTACCTACATTCTAGTAGCTGCAACAGATGTTAACCCAACTAAATCTAGGAGGCATCAGAGCCTGAGCGTTCTTGTATTCATGCTGTTTATGCTCATCTTTTCATTTTGGCATTTTGCCCTGATAATAACAAACTATTTGAATGTGAAGATGTGTTTGATTGCTTTCCTTCCTTGGCTGGAGACACCTGTTAAATGGTACTACTGCCATGGTGCCCCCAGTGATTTCCTTGGGAAAAGCATCCTTGGCAAAATAATGAACACAATATAATGCAGAGTTGGAAAGAGGAAGTTTGGCTTGGAGTTTGGCAATTGTATTGTCTTCTTTTCACATCCTCCCTTTATTTTATCCCCCAGACACCCACAGGCACACCTACAATGTGCTCCAATTAAAATTAGGAAATGAGAGAGAGGGAGAGAGGGAGAGAGGGAGAGAGGGAGAGAGGGAGAGAGAGAGAGACCTGAATTCCTTTTCCTAGGAATCTTACTTGGTTCAAATAATCCCAAGATTTTTCTAAAAAGACAACATGTTTTGCCACTGGTAAACAAGACTCGGTTCTTGCACTGGAAGGAACATCATCTCATCCAAAGATCAGAACTTGCCCATGGCCACTCAGCTATTTAATGGAGGAGTTAGGATTTGACTCCCACCTGACTTCAGAACCCAGACTTTAAGCTTTTATATTATTCTACTTCCTATGTGTTAATTTCATTTGCTAATTTCTATGGGATTTTTTTCTCCTTTTTCATTACTTTAGTGGCATTTTCAACACTGGACTTAAAATATTCCCTGACCTGACCAAAGTTTATTCCATGGATGTATTCTTTATACTGTAAGTATGCACACATGCAATGTTGGGCAATATTTTATTCGTCACTAACAAGGAACAGAGGCAACCATTAGTGTTGGTCGAAGCCAAGTAGAGCAATTGTTTCAAAAAGGAAGCCGTGATCAGTTGTGACAGATGTACTAATAGATGACAGGTGGCAAGGGCTGAGGAATGGCCATTGGGTTTAATAACGTGAGGCATTGGTGATCATGACCTGGACAGCTCCAGTGATGGAGAAGTGGCTAGAGTGGGCGAGAGGGAGAATTAGAAAAAGTGATTATAACAAACTCTTTTGAGGAGTTTTACTGTTAAAATAGAGCAGAAAATATTTCAGTAGTGATGAAAACTGGGAGAAAAGGTTTGTTGTGGTTCTCTTTTAATGGGAGAAATTATGGCATATTTGTTTGCTGGTAGCAATGATTAAATAGGAGAAAATTTTGATGATGATGATGATGACACTTCATTTTTCATCTAGTTTTTTAATACTTTTAAACACTTCCTAATTCATTATCAAGGTTGTTCCAATTAACCATTTCATTAAGTTATAAAAGGAAATTATTATGATTCCACTCTACAAATGAGGAAACTGAGGAATAGAAAACCTAAGTGATTTTGTCTGAGCAGAGTCCCAAGGAGTAGTCACTAGAGATGCTCAAACTGCTTTCTGTGACTTCTTGTTGGCCATGTGCTCTTGACTAAAACCTGTTACACACGAGTTGTAGAGAAGTCAAAGGACATGTGCAGAGAGAGTTACAGGCTGAGTTTGCACCATAGTTAGCAATACGTGGAGTGAAGGGATCCAAACTGTTGGGATTTTGCTAGGGGAAAAAAATGACTATGCTCTTTTGCAGCAGAAGAGGTCAGTTCAAAATACAGCAGTCTTCCAGCCACAAGGTTGGCACAGAAATGCTCTCCTGGGGCAACTGCCTGACAGTGTTTTCCAAGTGGAGAACACTTTAGAAATATTCATGAAATGAAATCCATCGATTCCATTCCTCCAACTCTTTTTAGGTATTCCTTATACTTAGAACACTCTAGTTGCCATGGACAAAGTATTTGTCATATAGACTCACAACAAGACTCTGAGACCCAGGGGCCTCAGTCAAATCCAAATCTCACTCACTGACTACACATTTGGGGCCCTAAGTACATGTCCATCTGGGGTAGCTCTCATCACCTCGCTTGACCTAAGAGCCACCAGCAAGCAGCTAAGTCAATGAAACTTAAAAGAAGCAAGATTAAACTAAACTGTGTCAGGCTATTTATTTAAATGCAGATCTACAGCAAGAGCCCAACTCCAACAAAAATAAAATAAAGCATTGCTTTCACCAAGTGTTTTTGTCCCTCTCTTGCAGGGAAATTACAGACAACCCCTACATGACTTCCATCCCTGCCAATGCTTTCCAGGGACTATGCAATGAAACCTTGACGCTGTGAGTAGTGTTATAACTTCTCCATTCTACAAATGCCAACAACTGAATTTTGATATAAAAATCATCATAGTTTCACAGTCCATCTAAGAACTATACCACCTTATATAAGTGCTCTATGGTCTACAAAGGATTTCACATAATTAAGTAAGAGTATGGCCCTGTGGTATGGGACTCTATAGATGACAAAATGGTCTAGGTAACAAGACAACAGTATTCCCTTATAGAAATAGTCTGCATACTTTCTCTGTAAAGGGCCATTTAGGTTTTGCAGATCACATGGCCTTAGTAGCAACTGCTAACCTCTGCCATTTTAAGGCCCACTATACACACTAATGAGCATGGCTATGTTCCAATAAAGTTTTATTTAAAGAATAGGCAGTGGGCCAGATTTGGCCTGGAGGCCTTATAATACTTTGTATTCAAGTATCTTCAAGTGTATAATTCTCACATATTCATAAGAGAACTCTAGTTCACACAAAAAATTAACTACCAATGCTTTCTTAACCTCTGCCCAATGTCCTTGTGCATGGCAGTCTTCACCTAGGACATCTTAGTTGTGTAATTAAACTCATTGTATAATTATCAAAAACAAGCAAAGATTACCCCTTAGTTCTACACATGAGATAAATCCAGCTCTTTAGGGTACTCCTTTTAACATGACCGTCTCCTGTTTTTCACTGGGTTAAATATATAGCTATTTCGTCACCTGAGCAACCTTTTGATTGGGTATTATTATCATATTTTTACAGATAAGGAAAGTGAGGATAATAGAGGTTTCAAAATTCTCAGGATCACGTCCTATGAAGGGTCAGAGCCAGGTATAATTCCAAATTTGAAGTCCCTATCTATGCTTCTTAATGTGTTACCACAGCATACAGATAGTGGACAACAATAGTGTTCAAAGTTCCCCCACAACTGCCACTAGCTGTGCCTGATTGTGGTCATAGCTGCCTTCTCTTTCTCAGGTCAATATCCCCAAAAATGCCCATGCATCCCATTGTAGATCAGAGTTCCTGCAGCTGGAGCTCCTCCTGCACAAAGGGTTGTGTTTTGGGTCAGTGGGAAGAATGGCTTTTGAGGTTAAGAATCCTGAGTCCCAACAGCTCTGCAGCAATGTGGTTTCAGCAAGTCACCTCCATGTCTCATTAACTTAACTAGAAAATATCGGTTCAGTCCAGCCCCTGGAATCATTGTATACATTAATTGGTTGAAGAAACATAGCAACAAATTAAAAGATGAAAATTTCCACAAAAGGGCATGGTCTATCTACTTCCTTAAATTTGTATTTGTACTTGCTCACAGCAAGTAGCACTTAATCTATGATAAGCCCAGAGAATAAAAATATAACAAATGTGAAATAGCATTTTAAACACAAAAAGAAAGCTTATGCATTTAAATGAACAATGTCTTTAAAAGTATTGATTTTAAAAAACTGCAGTCGTTCATCCATTTTTTTAAATGTTTTCAATTGATTTTTAGAGAGAGAGGAAGGTTAAGAGATAGAAAGAGAGAAATATTGATGAGAAACATCAACCAACTGCCTCCTGCATGCCTCCTACTAGGGACTGAGCCCACAACACAGGCATGTGCCCTGACCAGAAATTAAACCAGTGACCTCTTGGTTCATAGGTCAATGTTCAACCACTGAGCCATATGGGCCAGGCCATTCCTCCATTATTGACTTTGGATTAACTATTAACTGAAACCCTTGTTTTTTTTAAATATATGTACAACATTTTTTTAAAAAGTCTTAAATGATAGCAGATGTTTGTTCCTCAAAATGAACCTGCTTCTGAGAAACAATGTCAAGTTACTAAAAGCAAAGTCTGGAGAATGGGAATTCAAACTGAGAAATATTATTCTATTCCCCAACAAGACATACTATAGAGTTTTCTTCTAGGCTCAGATGTGGGACCCAAGAACCTTCATGCACATTTCTGATACTGAATGAAGTATTGAAGCCCAACCTCAGGAAAGAACCAGCATCACCTCCTATAGGTCACTGATTTCTCCTTGCTCTGTTGATTGCAGGAAACTATACAACAATGGCTTTACTTCAATCCAAGGACATGCTTTCAATGGGTCAAAGCTGGATGCTGTGTAAGTCAAGAGTAGCTATGGAAACCTCTATCGTCCCCCATCCTCCCATCCCCAGAAAGGACCATCCAATGGGTTAGAATTCTTCTAGAGATACATAGTTTCTGCCAGCGCATTCCTTAACTGCAGAGCTAGTGTGACCAAGACTTAGAGATGATGTTAAAGAACTTGGCAAGAGCCAGCTTCAATGGACATTTACATGGACTCCAATTCTAAATCCCAAAATTCTTGCCCAAGTAAAATGGAGCACCATAGGAGTCATCTTCAGTTATCTTGTAGGAGTGTGTGTGTATGTGTGTGTGTGTGAATGTTCATCTACTATGTGCAAGAGGTAAAGGAGCATGTTTAAATCCAAATCTGTTCAGAGAGTAAGATTTTTCTTTTAGATTCTTTTTTCTGACATGTTTTTGGGGAAAGTATCTGTTTATATTTGATTCGCTCAGAAAGAGCTGAAAAAGACATATCCAAATTTTGTCTTTTCCCTAAGTTAATAACGCCTCGAACAGTCTGTTGGCAAAAAGATAGAGATTGACATGAGTTTCTATGCTTGTTATACTTTTCTGTAGGGTCTTTGTAGCCCCCCAAGATCTATGCTAGGGCATATTTTGTGTCTAAAGCTTGCAGACTGGTTTAGCCATACTTCTATGGCTTTAACCTGAGATTTAACAAATGAAAAATAGCTTTAGTAGAGTCTGCTTCCCATAGTATAGTAGACGAGTTCATTTGTAGGGCCTACTACTACAAAACAACTACATCATACGTTTTTAAAAACTTACAAATATTTTAATTCATACCTTCAAGACAGGCAAATAAAACAACCTAACAAACCAGGAGCTGCCACCAAAGTGGTGAGTGTTCACAGAGGATGCCATGCCTTAGGTGTAGCTGCAAACATCGGTACTGCCAGAATAATCATTGCAAAATTCAAAGGCTTATGTATGATTCTAGATCTATTGTGTGGCAGAGGGCTCCTCAGGCTTTAACGAACATATAAACCAAATAGATTCTGATACAGGAGGGCTGGGGTGTGCATTTCTAACAAACTCCCAGGTGATGCTGGTGCTTCTCACCCGTTGAGCACACTTAAAGTAGCAGGGTGAGGCCCATAACCTGCCCGGCCATATGCAGGGGCCATCATTGGAAACAAACAAATAAAACGCACATGTGGTGGTGTTGCTCTGGTTTGGGGGTTCAGTAGTGGATTCAGGTAGGATTCCATTTTCAAGGACAAATGCTTCTAAGTTTTGAAGTTCTAAGCCTTTGCCTGGCTTTCTCAGTTATGTTGGAAGTAAGGTGTCATCTTTGCCAGGCTTTTGGGTTTCCCAGAGTCTTTATCAAATGAAGAGTTAGAGCACATTTTTCTAGATTGTCTGGTTATAGGTTCATTTAGGTTGATTTTAGTCAATTTAAAAAATACATAAATATAGGTGAAGTCTAAAAAGATTCAGTAGAGTACTATGAATGCTTATATATCAAAATTTGTAGTATTGGAGAGAAGCAAGATGGCAGCATAGGTAAACACCGTAAATGCAGTCGTGCACAACTATTTCAGAATAACCATGAAAAGAAAACACAGACACCACTCACACCAACAGGAAGGCTAGCTGAATGAAAATCCTACAACTAGAAAGAAACAGACTCAGAGGAGTGGCGGAAGCAAAGTACAGAGGTACAGAGGCGAGCACACGGGGCTCGGGGAGAGGGCTGGCACCGGAGGACGCGGTTCTTTTCCAAAACGGAGAGAGCCACAAGCTCTCGGTGACTCTGAACTCCAGTTCCAGGCAAGTTTCTGAGGACCCAGACACCCAGAGAAGGGGGACTGACTGGCATCAGGAGGAAATCCAAAGCGGGTTTCTCTCAGCGTTGCTTGCAGCTATTACCGTGGGACACAGAGACCCAGTGTCTCTTAGCACAGGGCTGAGAAGCGGCCATAGCTATTTGCTTCGCCCTGCCCTGCAAACTCCCCAAGGCCCCGCCCCTCCCAAGCTGTGTCAGAGGCTTTTGCATATAAAAGGCTGAGTAGCCTAAGGCAAAGGCTAACTCAACACCTCCTTAAAGATACAAGAGCCAGCCTCACCCAGTGGCCAGAGTGGGACCATCCTAAATAAAACTCAGATCCACAAGGAACACACTCGGGGCAGACGCAGTGAGCACAAAAGCCCCACTGAAACAACTCTTGCCCCATAAGGGTGTCTCCAGCACAGAAGTTCTCCCACTGTAGACACAGCTGACTCTCATAA